>BGPR01000188.1:286525-452728 GCA_013235015.1 Araneus ventricosus | reverse complement strand
ATACTACCACAACCGATCCCATCAATAAGCAGATGAGTCTTGTTACTTGAAATTCCATTTTAACCGGCATCAAACCTGCGTTAGTTGAAAACCATAAATCTGAAATTACATTCCATAATTTCCATAGTGTGTTTGTAGTGAAAGTCTATGTTTATCTTTCGTTAATTTTTTGTGCATAATTCTGTATTTGAATTAGTCAGCAGTTTCAATTATATCTGTGAGTGTATTTCATTTGTTTTGGACGTAGTAACGACTGACCGCATCAAAGACAATGAAATTTTTCAATCAAATGATAATTCAATCTGTGAATCAAATCTTTGACAAATGATTCATCTTTGCATAAAATTTATCTTAGTTTTGAGGATTTTTCATAATATAATAACAAAAAAATTAATAACTGTATCTTTATGTGATGTTCTCGTCATTTCTTGATTGTATCGCTCCCAATTTATAGCAGCTAAATAGAAACAGATTTTTTAAACTTCGTCAAGGATTCTTCGTCCATTGATTCATGATTCATCGATGATGTTTCCGCTTTTCTGTTATTCTGTATTACAGCTTTATAAAAAGAAGAACAAATGATAAATTTTTAATATCAGCAATGTGAAATAAAATGTATACTCAATTACATTCCGCCCACATAAGACAGTAATGTGAGACTTTTTTTTATATCTTTTGTTAGAAAAAAGGCAATGAATACTATAATTAAATGTATAGAAAGCAGGACTTCACAAATCCTGTAACTATGAATAACACCAATGAACGAAAACCAAGCATTTAATTTAAACTGCACATAAACTTTAGTTTAAAAACAAGCTGTGAATAAATTATAACATTCAAATAACGTAGCAGAAAATTGCTTTCATTGAAACTAAAATACCGTTCATTAGTAAATTGTTACAATGTTAGTTAGCTGTAAGACAAATTCGGTTCCACTCATTAACAGAACACAGCAGTAAATATACTAACTTGACCTTGAAATAACTCTACGACTTATTTTAATCTTCCTGATTTTCAATAGTAGTTTAATTTTTTTTTATCAGAATTCATTTCCTAATAAATAAAAGCAACTAGATCTCAAAGTTATACAGCAAGTTAAAAATAACCTTCAGAATTCATTTATTTTAAACTTATAGTTAAAGTTTGAAAGGTTGAAGATAGCTATTTTTAAATTCAATGGCTATGGATCTTAACAGTTTATTTTATTTATTTATTCTTATTTTTCTCATATGACTCTACTGTTTCGAGTGCACGATCGATGATGCCAACAAAAATCCGTAGGTAACATATATAATGTGTAGGAACGTATTCAAGCAAACAACTAGCAATATTCTTTTTTAACATTTTTCTAAGCCTTTTGATGCGTTTAGAACCAATTATTACAAAAATTAAGAAATTAAAATTGATCTAAAGACAGAGGAGAATAATCAGTATAGCCTACAAAAATCCTTGTGACAGAAAAGATGTCAAAATTCATTTGGTGTCTATCAGAATCAAACAGATTAGAAATCTTTAGAGTAACTAAAGAATCATTTTAATTTCACATATTATCAAATTAAGAATTTAATTTTAATAAGAGGTTTATATTTTCTAGACTCACATTTTAGCATTTAATGACTTGTACAAATATTACCTTCTTTCCTACTATGAAAATATTGATTAAAAATTCTTTAAACCGTTTAGAAAATCTTATTCGCTGATTAACTGCTTGAAAAATGTAAATTTAACATAATAAGTACTATATTTGGATGAAAGGTAGAATGTACTTAATTTTAATTTAATATTCTATTGACTGGAACTTAACCAATTCTAAAGAAGCTGGGAAACTTTGCAAACAATGAAGCTGTAGTAACGTAACTCAATAATTTTATGTTATTCCCCTTTTTTTGTGAACAGAAGGCACTTAAAATTCAAGTTGCTTTGAAAACAATAATAACATTTAAATCAAAACAGGATCAAAAATACTTTATACTGCATTGTCTTTATTTAGCCTTTTATTCCAAATAAACACTATCATTCTAAGAAAGTGAATCTATGTAAGCATAATACCATAGAAATTTCCTGTGATCGCTAATGCATGACAAATTTTAAAGAATTTACATTGTAAACAATAAAGAAGAGGGTATTAAAAATAAAAGCTTTAATTTAACTTTTTCTATTTATCACTGTCTGGAATTACGATTCATAAAGAAATAAAGAAACATCGCGCATCTTTGAAGTCAAATTGGAATTATGCCTGACATCGAAAGAAAAAAAATAACAATTTTATAAGTGTCGTTTATTGTTAACTGTTAGTTTTAATCATTCGAACAAACAAAATTAACTCAAATAAATTCAAAATTAAACAAAAAGTAAAAGTGAACAAATCCCTTCAGAAAACGATAGTTAATCATTGCATATTTTGTGAGTTTTTTTAATATAAATTCTAAATATTTTATGAAATGCACAATTAATTCGTATTTAGGGTGGGAAATTTTTTTAGGAAGAAAGAGGTCTTTTTCTGCCAAACTCGTTACTGCAGAATTCTTGATAGAAATATTAAATGCGTCTATAACGTGAATAGCATTCTTTTCGAAATGTATGAATTTGAAACATGACTTTGCAAATAATTTTGAAACAAAAAACACAATAATTTTAAAATTTCATTTAATTTGCATTGATGCCAATTGATGGAACAGAATGTTACTTAAATACTTTGTCCAATAAATATAGGTAATTATGCGTTAAAGTAAAAATATCATCGAAGTAAATATATCTTACTGGAACTTTGTTAAAAGAAATTTTCCTTTATAGACATAATTATACTTTTGTGAAGAAATCAGTAACTTTCAAACCATTATAATTAAAAGTGTTGCACATTTAATTGTGTTGATTTTCTCTCCTCTTTTTTTCATTTTTGTATGTCCATAAGAGGTGGTTGTTTTAATGCCACTTTATTTGGCATCTAGCTAAATACATGATTCGAGAAAGCATGGTTAAAAAGGGTAGAAGAAGCTTCTGTTGGTGAAAGCGACATCGGAGCACCTCCTTAGGAGAACCATATTCTTTGACTCTTTTAAGTCGGCTTCTCCACAGAAAATTATCTCAATTCTGAATTTTAGAATCCCAGCGGGGGTGACCTTTGAGAAGGTCATCTGCCGGATTCCTCTTATTATTATTATTTGCTTTCTGTTTCTATTACCGTCTTTATTTTGTCCTATGATAGGATTTTAATTCTGTTAGTTAAGTTTTGTATTATTGTCACTGCATTCTTGAAAGATGCTGCGTATGCGAGTAGCAGATGCATTCTGTGTGTTTTTGTCATTCTTGTACTTTTATATTTAACTATTTTGTCCGATTCCGATACTCCTTTAGGAGAGTGAACTTAGCACCAATATTTGGGGATGGATTGCCTTCCCAAATTACTTTAGGAGAAAAGCTAGCCACATTTGTCTTTCGCTTGGAAGTAACCAAGAAAACTTCTATCACCCAGCTCGACCACAGCGAGAATTCGCTTTCCTAAGGAGCACATCGATATACCGGTTTTTGAATGATGATGCTTAAGAGAGTAGACAGCCAACAGAATCCATAACTTTCTCCTCCGATTCATGTCCCTCAGCTATGCCTTCTCCCACACCGTCACTATCCAATTGGGTCTTATATAAAGCAATGTTCAATCACAGTAATTCCTAAAGAAATTTTTAATTGAACTGGTCAAAACTTCCACTAAATAATTACTGTTTCCTGTCGATATTATTCCAGTACTTGATCGCTGCTATAATTTTTAGAAGTCTTCTTTTCACGCTTTGTTTTAAAAGAAGAATTCAGATTAAATATTGAATATAATTTCAATAAAACGAAAAAGAAGAAATTGGGGCAAAATCCGTAAGCTTTGGAGCATTCCTTTTTATAGGCCATATGCAACACAAATTTGACTATTTCATTTGAGAGCATGTTCTTTTTAAAAAAATCCTTCTTTTTTTCAATGTTAATTTTTTATTATTTTCAATCAGCATCAGATAAATCATTAACTGAAAGAATGTTGAAAAAGTATGATTCATTGATATCTTTTTTCCAAAGCCACTTTACACCTACTCATAAAATTGTTCGGTTAAATTTTAAATTACTCAGAATTTTCTGTTAATCTGGCTTCAAACAAATCTTTTTCAGCTATTTTTAAAAAGCCAAACCTGAAACACAATTAAGAACATTCTGTATTCACGACATTAAGAGAAAAACCTATAATTATTCCATGCAAAGATTTTTCACAATTCTTTTTATCCTCACATTACGCTCGAAATTTAATAAATTAAGAAAAAATGAAATGTATTTTTTAGAAATCTCTACATCTTTAGAAAAAGATCATTTCATAATTTTCGTCTCAAGAATAACGAAATTTTAATGGCAAAACTCGTCATAATAAACCCTTGTGCAACACATTAACAAATGCAAGATGGCGTTGATTAAATTTACCGGCATTGGCACAGGTAAAGAAATACTGAAAAAAGACCAAAATCGGAAAAAAAGTTTCAAAATTAATTATTTTCGTCACCAGAGGTGATAATGGAGGTAGATTTTTCTATCTCTATTTTAAATTCGTTTTAGGCGCCCACGAAAAAGACAGCTGAAAAGGAAAAAGAAAGTTAATTTGAACATTTCATTTCATTCTTAAACTCTTTTTTTTATCTCGAGATTTTTTTTCACTTTTACTTATTCTTTAAACGCTATAATACTTAATTCCATTGTCTTAGAACTTCAAAAACTTCATTAGTATCATTGAATCTAATTGAATTGACGATTTTGTCTCTCTCCGAATTGAAGTGAAAAGAGGAGTCGAGCACATGATATGCTGATTGCTTTCGGGAACAATTTAATCATCTTAGAATATGCTATCTGCAAGCAGACGGTTTGAAACAAGAGTTCCGCATCTAGTGTGATGTACTTTTTATTTTTTCGGCGTACTTTATCTTAGATAAGTATATTTTAAATAAATTAATAAAAAATTATTATCATTATTATTTTACTTTTGGTTTGTTGTACTTTCTGTCGGGAAAAGGTAAGAGGAAATTCTGAAAAAATGTTGAGGATGTTATAATATAACGCAGTTCCCGACAGACACTTAACATAATTCCTTCTACAAATCAGGAAATTTAATTAAAATAGCAATTTTAGATAGCTAAATTGGTAAAAAATGTATTGGAACACACATGTTAATTCAGATTATATTGAATACATTAACCTTCTAGCGGTCAAGTATGTGAGAGATACATTAGAGAAGAATTTCGTTTAAATTTTTTTTCACCAGAGAGCGCTTCGAAAGTGGGTCATTGGCTATTCTTCCAGCTCCTTTCGACGAACTATTAGTCATTCTTTGGGATTCGAGACTTTAATAGGACTCTATTTATTAGGATCTTCTATTTGTGCTTCAAAGAAACGAGCGGCAGTTTAGGTTTAAGTCAGTAAAATGAATATAAAACTTACTTCTTTCTTTTTATTGCAAATTACTTACATATTACAAATTTACTTTTATATTACAAATGTAAATATTTCACTTGATAAATTGGCAATTTCATTTTTTTCATGTCAGTCAGTTGATTATTTAGTCATTTTATATTGCTTTTGTGTTTTATGCTTACATTATTTCCATTCCTTTTTAAATAAAAATTGTTTAAAGTAATTGCAATTGTTAACTCTTACCAAATTACAACCTAATTTTACTTATTACCCTTTTAAAAAATTGATATTTTGCAATAGCGCAGCTAGGAAATTCACGCGACCTTTCACGTTGGTATAGAGGGCGCTCGCGCTGGAAGGTCAAGGTTTTAACAATAGCTATCAAAAGCATGCATTAGATACATTAACTGAATATCGCAAAGATTTGAATTGTCTGTATTGATTTAAATAATTTCTTTGAGAACGGATGGGAGTGTTAGCCTGTTTACTTTCTCGCATTCTTAATATAGTGAGATTTTTATTTATTTTCATAGTGTAGGGAAGAAAATCGAGTATACTGATCATTCTCAGATACGAAAACCCTCCGCGCTTTTGCGCATACTCCAGGCGGAGTTGATTTCACCAAAATAGGGGTGAAGTGAAAATAAGAGGGTGAAATGAGTACATTTTACTTAGCAGTATATAGAAACATTTTATTTTCATTTACTGATTTGCTGTAAATCTGACTAAAAGAACAGACGAACTAAAAAAGTACGCCTAATTGAACGAGGGTCATGACCTAACAAAGAATCATCTTAAGCATTGCCTGTCACCCCTTTCCGTAGTAAAATCTTCCAAAAGTGTTAGTCTCTGGTTCTGAAACGGACAGAACATTTTGGACCTCTTCCCTTTGGTCGGTTGGCCAAATTTTGAAACATATCTGCAATTATGTAGATAAAAACATACGCCAAATTTCATTTATCCATCTCTGTACATTTATGAGTCATCTTGTCCACTTGCACACAAACTTGAAGACAGACTTACCGTTAACGAATTTCGTCGAAAATTTGATACTGATCTGCAATTTCAGTGTCAAAACTATACAAAATAAATTTTATCCATCTAGCATATTCCATTTTTGAGATATCGCCTTCACAGAGAGTTAGACATACTTTCAAAAAAATTTTTTTTGGACTCAAGGAAGTCTAAAAAGTGAACGTTCATCAAACTCTCATGGTCGAATTTATTGACGATTGCAGTGCTTTTTCTGTTTATATTTCGTATACGAGATGAAAAAGTATGCGGGTTAATCTAAAAATAAAATTCCATTTAGTTGTAGATAATAGTACAAAATAATAAAAAGGAAACAATAACAGTAAAAAGTAGTAGTTGAGCGTTATTTAGGGAAAAGGATAAAAAAAGAGGAAGAGCATATTATCATATCAGGCAAAGATATTATTTCCCGTATAATTTACGTAATTCTCCACAATTTTTTTTGCGGTATTTTTGCATTTTAAAAATAAAAAGCTTTATCAGTCATCAAAGCAAAAATTTTGATACAGAAAAATAAATGCTAAACATGAAAGGTTAAATAATATTTTTTATCTAAAATATTAAGGACAATATACGATTATTATAACCATCGTCTGTACAAGAAAACTTAAAAGAGCTACCAGGAAATATTTGGAAAAATGTGATATAATTTCCATTTTACATTTTCCATCATTTTCTATTTATTTTCAGTTTTAATAATAATTTCCATTGAATTTCAATGCATTAATGATAAAAGGAATTACAATATATTGAGCACATTGTGTTTCCGCCCTCATAAATACTCAAAACCTTATATTGCATTGAAAAACATACATTTGTAGTTTGAATAAAATTTTTTAAACGTCAATTTTCAGTTGAAAATATCCAGTACCACTAAATAAATGTTTTAATTAAAGTGGGTACTACTTCATTGTTTCTTAATTTGATTTGCAGGATTGCACAGCTCTTAGATGTAAACACGTTGATTTGCTTACTTCAAATTTTTGAAAAAACTGCAAAGAATGTTATTATTTCACCCTAAATCATTGATAAATTTCAGAGGACGAACCATGATTTATCTTTAAAAATAAAATGGTTAAATCATTAATATGCTGAGAATCATCTTGCTTACGACTATTGTGATAATTAGTGTAACTATCAACAAAGTGAGTTAACGATTTCATATTCGCGCGTTTTGTTTTTGAAAAAAAAAATTATTGTCTGCTAATACCAGAGAATGTTGTGATGGTAAAAATTATGAGCTATCATGAAATGCAGGGCATTTTTAAACAAATTTCTCTTAAAATCACCAAAAATTACGAATAAAATTTCAGAACATTTTCAACAAAACGGGTTTATCTTCTTTACACAATTTTCCTGATTATTTCTAAGAATTCAGGAAAAATACCATTCTAAGGGAACATACGGCTTTTTCTGTTAACAGGACGATTCAATTTTTTTTTTCTCATTCACCCGACAGTTGGGTTGTTATAACTTGACACATTCTCAAAGGATCTATTAAATTCCTCTCTTTCCATCCTGGTTAATACGAAAGACCGTCTTATTTTTTATGGACACTGATACATGAGGAACAGAGCTCTCATGCTGTTCCGAATCCTCCCCATTCCGCTAAAGCATTAATCACTTTTTTCGAGAAACGCACTGAAAAGCCGACCTCTTCATCGATTACAAAGAAAATCGTTATACCTTTCTTTAAAAGAAGAGAATCGATATCGGCATTTCTAAATTACACTCATGGCCGCCCTGGGAAAGATTCATTTTAGGAGGGTTTTCATCGCCCCCTCTTTCACCCCGGGAAACCTATTTCTTACCACCCACGCAAAAGGGGATTTTGTAGGATCTGTAAGATTAATCCACTCGCCGTGTCCCGCGGTGGCGTTTGATTTCATGGTATTCACCCCCCCTCTTTCTAGTCTTTTTTTGCCCTCCTAATATTTTTTCCCTTCAATCCAGGGATTTAAGTAAATAAAACTACAAGTTCAGGATACTTTGGGCTGCACAAAGAAACAAATACGATAAAATAAAAACTCTTGTTCGTTTAAAACAACTTTTGCGGCCAAACGTGTATGAATAAGCTGTATAAATTAATAAGCAGATTAATGTTATCAGTACGGATTTAGATCTCAAGAAATTTTCGGATGAATCATCAAACTGGAATGAACCAGATCACCAGATCGTTCAAATGAAAGTTTATCCAAAAAGTTATAAACAGTTCTGCACTGACAACGGTCAAATGCAGACCCCAGTGTCTGGAAGACCACATTTGGAATACAAATGGGTGTGAAACAGTGTTGTAGTCACAAAATAAGTTGTGCCAGGGGGCTCTAAAAGCAGTGCCGGAACTCTCTAACCTGGGTGACGAAAATTGCTCTGTTCTAAGGACGTGTTCACAATTTTTTCTTACTTATTTCTCGCAAAAAAAGCAGGGCCAGAACGGGATTTCCAGCTCCATTAGATCCATGGTGTGTAGAAAAGGTGAGTAGTAAGTATATCAGTATGGGCTAGTTCTCATGAAATCAGACAATGAAAAATAATACTTAATGGAACAAATCCTTCAGTCACAAATTCATGACAAACTTTATTTCCAGTGCTCATAAATGCGATCATTCACAGAATAATTTTTCGTTGAGCATTTGCACTTTACGTGCACGGATAATAATAATAATTAAAGCTAACTGTCGCTAACGAATGACAAAAGTCACCCTTTAAAGCAACATATGGGTTTGTTTGCGATGGACCTCTTAATTCTGTACCGTGGTCGGATGACGAGGAAAATACCTGATCCGATATAACACCACAAGAAAAGGAGGACGCTTGATCCTCCAGTAAGGTTTAACACACATCAGACCACAAATCTTTCGTGGAAGCAGGCTTGAACCCTCCTGTCCGGAAAGCCGAGATCTTACCACCAGGCTATCGTGGCCACCAAAATACAACAAAAATGCATGGATGATATGAATAATACACAGTATTTCTATGCTTCCTTTCTACAAATAAGTTCTTAAGATTAAACATGTCATACTGTATCATGAACTTTTGTTTAGGCTTTTTATTGGTGAATTCGTCAAGACTGTTGCTGATGCTACTGATCGTTGATAAGGCCTAGATGTTTTCTACAAAGAAATTAATAAATGGAAATGTCAAAAACTATTCAGCATTCAAAACTTATTTTGAAGTTGATAGACAAATGCATAACTTGATTTGTAATAATAGAAATATTTTTTACTGAAGCCCTGGAAAGAAGATATGCAAAAGGATTGAAGAGTTTTTTGACTATTGGCATTTTGATTGGTTTTGATGGATAACTAGTTATTAAGATTAGTCGTTGTTAATTGAGGACTACTTCTTGTATGTTAATGTTTTATTATTTAGTGATTCCTATCCATTAATATTACTTTTGTAAATTAAAGGAACTCCTTTGGAGCCCATTTTTATGCTATCTGTTGAAGAACTCCTACAAAGAAATAAAAAATATAATGTTACTCTCTACATTTTTGGTGAAAATAATCACAGGATATATATTCTCTTCAGTATCATCACACCATGTACATAACAGTTGCTTTTATGCTTAGCACGAAGTTAGTTCAGTGACAAGTATAAAAGACGGATATCATTATCGATCAATTTTTCCTGCCTATAAATAACGGTAATTCAATAAGTCCATTAAAGAAAACTTCCCACTGAGGATTGAAATAAATTAACTTCTTTGCCTCATCCATTGGCAAATAAATGAAGGCAATATAAACTAACGAACTTCTAAGCAATTATTGTATCAAATCACGCGGCAATCATCTTTCATCGCCACAATGCAGCAATGCATTTCGGTACATCTAGGGAGCTTATGACGCAAACAAATACATCTTATCCAGGGGGCTGTGCGTAAATTGATAAATGAAATCATATTTTTGCACGAAAATGTAGAGCTTTTCTAAATAAGAAAATTTTAAGCTGAATGTGATGTTTCCCAATAATTGTGAATGATTCGCATATAGTAAAGCACGGTTTATACGCCTTTCAAGTGACTAACTTAAAATGACGTATAAATGACAAGACGTATAATCGAAATTTTACTCGACAATTTTGTTTATTGCAAATTTAATGCTTCTAATGCAAGTTCATTTAAAAGCATTAATTTTAAAGATAATACTAGTATATTACTACAAAGTGATGAAAACAATACTGAAATTTTAAAATTAAACCTAGATCATAAAAGTGAGAAATATCAGACCTTTATTGTATATCTTGAGTTCTAATTACGCATATCTTATACGATTTATGTGCATGTGAATAGGTGTTTAATAAAAAAATCTTTAACCGTCGTCTGACGTTCTGATTGTCTGGAAATATTAAGTGCAGTATTATGAATCGAATTAAGTTCTTTGAATGCTTTATTTTTTACTATTCTTTCGACAAAAGAAATAACTTCGAAGTTCTCCAATGGTGTCCATTGCGTCTTTAAAGGAAGGTGTAATAACTTCATACTCACTTAAATTAGCATCAGAAATTTGTTTTCTATCAATTTATCAATTGCGAATAATTTCAAAATCATGTCATCTTTATCACAGTTCACATACGGAAATAAAAGGAAATTTTCACATTTTAGAATGAGGGAAAACGACGTGTAACCGAAGCTTTGCGTCATATAAACAAAGTAATGTATCATTACGAGTAAATCGGGACTGTGTAATGTATAAATGTAAACGACGTATAAATGAGAAAAGTATAAGCTGTGCATTATTGTACTTTAACCCTTCAACCGGCTGGAACGTAGAAAGTCGCTCTCCGATGTCTATTCTAAAACCGGCTCCGTCGCAGAGAGTCGTTCTTCGACAGTTACTCTAAAACAAGCTCCGACGTAGAAAATTGCTCACAGTTTATTACCAGAAAACTGGCTCCGACGTAGAAAATCGCTAGTGCTTTCCCCCTCGCTCATGAGAAGTGAATCGGGTCAGCTGCTTCTCAAGGTCGTTTTGTGGTTTTCACTGGTAATTAGAATTTGGGTGGTCACTTTTGGGGGAACAAACTTGTGAGGGAGAGGACCGCTTGGTGATGGTGGACAAAAACTTTATCAATGATTTAAATATTTGGATTTTTCACTGCAATTATTGAACTTAAAATGTGATGGAATGTTGCAAAACTAGACAAGTGGCAAGTATAAATGGACCCGTATAATATTCTTCAAGTTCCCTCTCTCTTCTATTGATGTTCCCCTCTATTGTTGGCCTTGCCCCTGTTGGAAAACTTAGTATGCCGGTTTTCGAACATTCCGTGAGTTATTCTTCTACCAATTTGCGTTCACCATTTAGCTACATAGGGTCCATTTTGAGAGCATTCACCTGAAATATATTTCCGTCCAAAGGATTAATCATTCATAAGTAAATCTCTGCGTAATTTTTATCATTCATACGGGTATAGGTGAAAGAATAGGACAAAGTTAGATAAATTTATATCGACGATAACTGAAAATCACATCCAAAAATATGCATAAAACGGATGGAAACAAATGCAAAAGAATTGTGGTGCTATTATTTTCTCTATTAATACCAAAAAAGCCTATCTCTAAATTGATTTACCTAAAAGCATATAAAAGTGCGTCAAATATGTATGAAGAACTGTGAAAATTTTTCTCGAATACAAATAAAAAATTTAAAAATATAAATATCTAACTGCAACATTTATGATGCAGTAATATTTGTAACAATACATGTTTAATCCAAAAATATGTTGTAAAAAATATGTAAATAATGATTTCAGTGATGCCTCAGAATAAATTATTTTTTTAATTGTTTCGACACTCACCATAATTATGAAAAGACAGCTTTGTATACAACTGGCATGATATCTGATGATATTGAAATATACAATACTTCTTTAAGTATAATCAGTTATCATGAGTGCTTACGTATATACGGATTATAGTGTTTAATTTATCCATAAATGAATTTATTACAGCATCAATAAGATTCATAGGAAAATAATAACAATTTCATACCTGATGTGAAGAATAAACACCTATTTTTCCCATTTCAGTGTTCCGATATGAACTGTCTGAAACTGATTAATGGGACTCGGCGCCCAGAAATATTTTTTTCTGTTTAGACAAAGTTTGCTTTGTTTTGCAGTAGTTGTATGTAAACTTTGAGGAAACTCTTTCGTTTTTTTTTGTATTCAGTAATTAGAAGTCTTTAAAACAGTAGTCTAAAAGTGAAAAATATCTTTTTCAAATAATTTTTTGTAAATGCTTATTCCCATTCAGCTTCTAACATTTTATCTTCAATTTTTTTAAAGACCCCTCATAATGAAGAAAGTTAAAATAGTAATCCTATTTTTTGATATCTAAATTAGCTTTATAGGAAAATATATTTTATCAGGTGATTATATATTAGAAGTTTTCACTTTCTCTATTTTTAATCATTTTTATTAAATATTTTTGCAAATCGATCCTTAATTCTTTTAATCTGATATTTATGAATACACCGAAAGAAACTTGAAGTAATTTGAATAATTTGATTGAATTTTAGCATTGTATTGCAGATATGATTTCAGAAAAAGCAAACTGAGTTAAATTGGTTTTCATATTTCAACACAGAAATCTTATAATAAAACCTGCTTATATCAAACTATTTTTTTTCAACAACAATAACCTAACATATATAAGTCAAAAAGTAATTAATATTTATCATCATTATGGTTAGAATCAATAATGATAAATATGTATATAACCCTAGTTTAATTGAGCAATAATTAGAAACATTTTGAAAAAAATTTAAAATTTTAGATTTTTTATTCACTAAAGGGTTTTTCTAGTTATTATATTTACGAAATCCATTCTTAGTTCTATTCAGCAAATATTTGATGCACAGAAATAAATGTAAACCATTTCAATAAAATAGAAATAGAATAAAACATCTTGATGTTGTTAATGTTTCCAGAAGAAAGAAGGGAATGAAAACAGGTTTAAAAATATATGTACTACAAATGCTTTAATAGTAAATTTTTAAATATGAAGCAAAACTGTATTGCAAAAAACGCTTTTAAAAGTTGCCGTGATGAAAACAAGATGTACTAATTGTCATCCGAAGTGTCATTAATTTCGGTCTCTCTGACGAATCTGACAATAAAATTCAAAATCGTTTCATTTGGAACATTAGATTTACGCGTTTCCCACTTCTTGTTATTCATAATAAAATAATGTGCCTTTCTGGTAACTCGTGGCTTTTCAAAATTAAAGCAAGCAATAAATTGTGTTAAAGCCTTGAAAAGCATGGTTTTCTTTTTCAATATAGTCGAGAAAGGAAGGATTGAAATTTACACCGAAAGGCTAATGGAACAATCAAAATTATAAACAAACAATGAGTAAACAATAAAGTCTTCAGAAAAGTATTTTTATTTACTTCATGGCAAAAAATTATGTTGCTTACCAGTTAAAACATAAAGTAAACTGTGGGAGGTAGCGTGGTCCATGAAAACGTACCCATTTAAATGTCTTCATATCTCACAAAATATGTGTTCAATCGTTTTGAAATTTTCAGAGAATAATTCAATAAAAAGTTCAGAGATGAGACAAACGTCTTCGTAATTTAAAAATAAACATTTTAAACAATTTTAGAGCACCGAGTCCTGTTAAAACTCAGACCTTTGTCTGACTCAATCTGGGTCTCAAATGATTTAGATCATTTCGCTTTGTTTTTAGCATTACATTTCTTATCAGGACTCCTTCTCTATTTTTCAAATATCTACTGTTAGATTATTTTATTTCTAGTGTCTAACTCATTTATCAGGATGTTTTTAATACGTTCTAAAAATAACAAGGGAAACGTCTAGATCAATCGAACGTCTAGTCACAAGTATCATAGCTTGTTGTCACGTTAAAAAATACTATTTATTTTATCGCCTACATTTTTTATAATACCATTTCGCGGACTTTTCTAAATAAAGTTTACAACATAAAGTTATAACAAAATAATAAAAAATTTAGAAATACATCTATTAAAATTGAAACAAGTTTAGTTTAGTTTTAGTTATATTAACGTCCCGTTTTGAAGCAATCGTGGTCTATTTTGGGACAGACCTCGTAAACGTTTTGCCACTACGTATGATTTCAGGCTGCATACACGACGGTTCTTCTGTCTGTTTTGAGTCTGGAGTCCTCCGGCCCCGAAATAGAGACCTTACCAAAAGGTCACCGCGGCCCTCAAATTTGAAACAAGAATACGCAAGAAAGTCTTGAAAAAATAATATTTTTGAAATGTAACGATGCTAATTTGAATTAAAGGTTCTAATGTGAAAGTTGATCCCACAGTTAGACTAACTGCGATTCCAATAGCGAATGAATGACTGCACCAACCGTTACATAAAAGTCATTAAAATATTTGCTAACATTCAAGAAAAAATTGCACAGTTTTTTAAAATTGATATATCTAAAAAGGTAATTTCTTGAATTTTAAACTGGTGTAAAAATAATTTTCGAGCAATAGTAGACTCCGAACGCAAAACGTTAAATTTTAATTAAGTATCTAATTAAAATTTTGGAAAATCTTTATTTAGTGAGCACTTACTACCCAAGAAGTAACAACCTGCCTAATTTTGTAGCTCTTGGTGTAACTGTTTACCATGAAAAGCGCTGGAACGATTTTCGCACCTTCAATTTACAAATACTATACAGTTAACCCAAAAACATTATCCCCTATTAACTCAAGATGCTCTACAATATGAGTAACAAGCAGATGCGTAAACAAATATCGTGAATAAGAAGGCAGTAGTTGATCCAATCAATACTTTATTCCAATTTCTATTTATCCATTTTAAAGATGATAATGCAGTTTATATTAAATGGATAACGGTTATAATAATATCCAATCTCATGGACAATGGCAAAGAGTTCACGCTCAAAGCAGCGCGTCTAAGCAGTAAGGAATTATATGGTAAAAAGAAGGCATTACAAACACGCGGAGAGCTTAAAGATTCTGAAACGGGGAAAATACAAAAGTGTTGGCTCTAGAAATAGTGTGGTTCTTGCGAGTCTATGTTAAAGTAGAAGTGCGTTTTTAATATTGAAGTAGAAGTAATTCATTTATAATTAAAAATTAGGTGGCATTAAAAAGATTTAATTTAAAGAAGATTAAAAACTTAAATCATTACATACATACGGTATCTTTACGATATTGTGCGGCATTCTGAATATCATAGCAACACCGAGGAGATATCGCAAAATATCTTCTACTAATAGGGTTGGGGGTCGATAAACATCACTTGGATCACGGATTTTGTCTATCCTCTAGAATATATTTCCGTAACAAAAGTACAAAGGGTGGAAATCACTTTCCAAATCCAGCCAAAAATCTTAAATTTAATTTTGACATTACTTCATTCATCCATCAGTTTCAAGACATGTCGAGAAGTCTGCGAAACCAAATTAATTTCCGTTTATCCGATGAGATATATTGGGTTGTATGTGTTCTTCTTAATTGTAATTCACTGCTAAGCGCAAGCAAGACTGTGCATTTTTTCGAAATTTAACAGAAATCTTGAGGTTGGATTGACGAATTTGAGGGTAGAGATAATTATTTAAATTATAGCTTTACAAATTTGGATGTTTTGTAAACAAAAATAGGTAGACTTCCTATAAGGAATCTACCTAAAAGTAGGTTTCTTTGTATTTGTAAAAGGAATTTCTGTTTCATATTCTGAAGTATTTTGAGGTCATAACGAGCTCTGAAAGAATCGTAATAACGTGAAATCAAGGCGAGTGTCAAGTTGCCAATAAATATATAATTCAGTAATAGTATCTATATTCTATGACTTAAAACCTAAATTTATAAACAAGGTTTAAACAGATGCTTATTTTTGCTTGCAGCTATGATCAATATTTTGCCTCAAATGCCCAAGCATTTCAAATTGTAATCTTTCTAAATGTCGATTCTTTTTAAACACTTTTATTTAACGTGCTTCATGTTTGTAAAAAAGAATTTAGGAAATCTATTTTTCATCACTTGCTCATGTGCTAACGTTTAGAAATATTGCACAACTGTGTATTCCATAAAGAAATACATTATTTTAATATTTCTATAATTTAATTATCATTTAATCGATTAATCTAACTATATTTTGGTTCCGCACGAGTGGCGCCACATGGTACTGAATTTCAGAAAGAATTTTTTCCCGAACTACAAGATATTTAAAATAATCAATGGGAAATATATAATTGCACTTCAATTTAGATAGTATGCACTTGGTACATGGAACTATAATTCGGATACTTTGCACTATAATTCGAATACTTTGCACCATAAATTTGATACTTTACACTTGGATCATGGAACTATAATTCGAATACTTTGCACTATAATTCGAATGCTTTGCACTATAAATATTACACTTGATTCATGGAACTATAATTTGAATACTTTACACTATAATTCGAATACCTTGCACTATAAATTTGATACTTTGCCCTATAAATTTTTCACTTTGTACACGGAACTATAAATTGATTACTTTGCACTCAAAATCAAATTTTTTTGACATAGTATCATAAATTCTAAATTGCGCAGTTTCTAAACTCAAAAAAGGAAATAAAAAATATAGATATTATAAAAGCAAAGTTTATTACAAAAAATGAAAATAGGGTTTAAAAAATGTATAAAGCAAGAGCAAAAATTACCTTTTGACGCAAAGTAAAGAAACATAATTGAGAATAAAGATATATAAAAAAATAATACAATATTAAAAATGTAATACTTTACACTTGGTACATGGATTTGTAAATTTGAATACTTTGCACTCAAAATCAAATTTTTATGACATAATATAAATTTTAAATTGCGCAGTTTGCAAACTCAAAAAAGGAAATAAAAAAATATAGATATTATAGAAACAAAGTTTATTACAAAAAATGAAAATAGGGTTTAAAAAATGTATAAAGCAAGAGTAAAATTTACTTCTGACACACAGTAAAGAAACATAATTGAGAATAAAGATATACGTATATAAAAAAAATACAATACTGAACAATACTTATTGTATTAAAAGAGCTTTTTTGGCTCTGGTGGGCCGACCCTCTTACGTTTCTGCCCAAGAGGTAAACCTTTAGCTTCGTTCGGCACTTTCTCCTTGCCCATCCGTATTAACTTGCCTAAGCTATGTTTACAAATATATTTTTTAGGCAAAAACAGGACATGAGCATGTGGAAACAGAACCATCACTGTCAGACGCAGATACTGTCACTTTCCATATACAGTTACTGTATTCAGTTTTATATTCATCAAAAGAGGTCCATTTGAGATATGCATTTTCATGGGAACGGACCATTTCTGCACTTATATTCTGTTTCATCTGGGAAGATGCCAAATAAAAAACGGATTGGTTTCCGTTTTTTTCTTCTAAGATTTTGACTTCTAATTTTGCCCACTGATATGCTTCTGTCCAAACCTTTGTAGAGTACTGTGGCTTCATGTAAAATGGTTTGTAATTCGGGTTAACTGGATCACGTTCATTTGACCATTTTTTCACAATCGCATTTTCTAACACTTCAAGAAATTTACCAACAGGGAGGCGCTCGCGAAATGTATGTTCCTTTTTCATCACCGCATTGGTTGCCTCTAATCCGTTATTGGTGATACGAAAATAATTCCAGAGCCTATATACCAATAACGATTACTGGTAAGCCATACCGATTTAAAGTATTCTGTGAATGTTGTGATAATAACATCATTTTTTCCTTCCATTTCTTTAAAAATAATTCACTAACTATGTTGAAGATCTCGTCATCGGGGCACAAATGAAGACATTCAATATCATTTCTTATTTCATCTTTGTCTTGAATCCCACGCAATTTGCCATCAATATTTTTCACTACATGGAAATAGCACATCAATCGTCGGAAGGGAAATCCAAACACAGCTTTAAAGCCATTAGTTATCGCACTGCAGGCATCAGCCAATAAAATTTTCAGATTCCACTCAGTTTCATTTATTTTATAACATGAATCTTTCACGCAATTAAAAATAAATGCAAAATCTGACTCTGTTTCATTGTTGCATACCGCTATTGCGAATGGATGGAATGTCCGGTTCATATCGGACGAGCCAACAATCAGTCCTGGATAACCCTGCCAAATTCATTTGGATGTGGCGTCCGCTTGAACTCCTTCAGTTTTAATCATTAGTCGAAGTAATCGTTTCGTTGAGATTGCAATTTTCAAATCATGCTTGTCTCCATCATCAACTTCGACATTTACACCTAACACAAAAGGCGTATTTTCTTCTACTGGAACATCTATTCTGGTATTACACCAATTAAATACATCTTTCACAGATATATTTGGTGGCCCAAATTTTTATCGTCTAACTTTTGCCAGAAAATTTTTGAGTTTCAATTTTTCTTGTTCTTTTAAACCACTATTTTGGAATGCAGCTATTATTGCATTCGGTTTTCTAATCCCATCTTCAAATAGCTGGCGCACCATTTCTCTCGCCACCATGGATAAGCTTCTATTTCCATCCACGTGATTACTATGCTCGTTCTGTGCTTCATATAATGAAACAACAGAACTTTCAGAATGAAACAACAAATATATTCCCGCAGGACATTCGTTCTTTCTATATTAACCAGCTGTATAGCGATAAGTAACTTTGCATCCAGCTGAGCTGTTGTATGTTGTAATTTTCTTCCACGTTTTGAAATTGTCTACATAGTTTATTGCTAATTCTGCAGTTTCGAATTCATTAAATTTAATCCAGATTCGTTTTCTCTGTTCCTTGCGTTTTCTTACATTTGTTTCATTTATTTCCTCATCACTTTCAGAATGATAATTCGAGAAAAATTCCTGTAAATCGCTCATCTTTTATGACTTCAGTCCTAAAGCATAAGTACTCGAAAAATGTTCTATTTTTTAAGACTTACAGCATTAATAATTTAATTGAACTCACTCACTAGGTCACAATTTCTATCATATAATCACGTGAATAGGATAAAAACAGTAATGTCAAAAGATAAAAAAAACGAGGTATTGAAGTGCGCAGGCACGAATATTGACATTACCAATCAATCAGTGCTAATAATTTGACGGGTAAAATTTCCCGCTCTGACTCGACTGTCTCCCTTCTGTGGTAGAAAATCGCTGAAATCGGGGAAGATTCCCTATTGGCAACATTCCAACCAATACAATGTTTCCGACTACAAAACTTCCGTTGAGTTTAGTCTATTCATAGTGGAAATCATCTTCTTTATAATTGAAAGTCATTAATGCAAGTGATAATATTTTTTCTTGAGTGAATCTTATTTGTTCAAAGTTCAAACATTTTTTTTCATGCTGAATAAATTTAATTGTAGTGGAATAATTACTTTTCGCGTGCAATATATTTGTTGTGAGTGCAAATTATTTTCATCAAAGTGAATTTGATCCAAATTAAAGTGCAAATAATTCCCACCCATATTGAATTATGAATTAAAGACTAAAAAGTTGAAAATAATAAATCGAAAAACAAAAACAATCTACATTTTAGAACACTAATAGAAGTGTCTTTGTATTTTTTTATTAAAATTAATTTTATATTTCTGTTGAATTTATTACTTTGGAACTTCTACTGTTTGTTAATCAAAATGGGGAACTTAAAAGAGGAAAATATCTCAGTAGAGGGCAAGTCTTCTATTTGTTCCCTCTTGATGTATATGAACCAATTTTATGCAGACACAATTTCATCCATAAAAGTTATTTCTCAAACTCCACATATAATACCGAATTCCCTAAAATTTCTACTAGAAACACCAAAGATTTTCTTAACTATCATAATAGCTCCTCATCTGCATCTCTTTCGCCATTTTCTTAGAAAAATCACCACATCATTGTTTACTGTGACTTCTCATTGATTCCCCAATCTGTTAGAATCGGTCTAGTTTTGCTTCCCACACTCCAGCTCCTCAGGGGTTCCATTCCCAGCCCCGGTCCTCGCAGAGGTCTCGCATCACCGCCCATGATGGATCTTATTTCGGCCAACTTTCATCCGAAATTGATTTGAATCTTTATTTCCCCAAAGATTTCCCCTGGAAAGTAGACTAGATTTCAAATCGGCCCTGTGCATACGCTGGAATGTCACCCGCCACCATATTAGCATCGTGTGCGAGCGCTGGGGAATACTTGGTTACAGTTAAAGCCAAACAGAAACGGAGAAGGAGAGTAGTATTTCGGATATTCACCCTGTGAGAACAAACAGAAGCTTGGTTTGTTGATGCTGAATCGTACCTTAGATAATTATGCATGCTTATGTCAATAAAATAGATTTATTATGTAAAGCTGCATATACTCTAGTAAAATTTTCAAAAAATAATAGTTTATAGCAATTTTAAGAAATTTTGCTAAACTGTTTCGGTTTATGAACAATTGTCTATATTAACTGACTCCTCATGGAACAAATTCAAATTCATTATAATTCGTTTTATTAATCATGTTCTTTCGAATTTATTTCCAAAGCATGACTAAATATACACTCCTCCCGAAATAAATTCAAATTCATTCGTTATTCATTTTAATTCGTTTTATTAATCCTGTTATTTCAAATTCATTTCCAGTACTTGGCTATATATAATATTCTGAAGTTTCTTGAAATCCTGATTTTTATTACCGTGATCCGAAGTACCTCTTCTTCCCTTTGGGATGTTTCTGTGCCCAGCAGGAAATACACCGGAAGACTCCGGAAATAGAAATATTTGCATTAATACATTCCGGAAATACAAATATTTGTCTCCTTCTTCAAAGTTCACTTTTGACAGTAGTGGATTTTATTTAAGAATTTGTCAGCATTTCCCGAACATAATTAAATATGTTTGGAAATAATTAATTTTGGAGCTTTAAAATAGCACAATTGACCTAGAAATGGAATTCAGAATGAATTTGCAAATTTCATGCTGCTATGTTCTCGGTATAGGTAGAATTTATGTGAAAGATATATGAGATTTCTTTTTTATATATTCTATTGCATTATATTATAGATTTACACCATCTACGGAATGTGCATATGTAAACAAAACAATTCGCATTTCTACAAAATTATATGCTCTGACTTCGTATACAAAAAAAGAAGAAAAAGTCTTTCCATTAGAGCATTTTTCAACATGGAAGAAAAAAAAAGTTTCAAATTTCAAATAGTACTGAATATCTTTGACATCTTCATGTAAATAATATGGCAGTAATGAGATCATAGTAAGTACGATACAAAGATACTTCATAAATTAGGAAATCAATTCACATCAGATATCCTAACAATATTTTGTAAAATATGTATTGTGCGTGCAAGTAAATCATATAATTATGAAGGAAAGAGTGCAAAACAGTTATGAAGAGAAATGAATTTTGCAAAAGATGTTTTTGAAAAAATAATAAAAATAATAATAGCAAAGAAGAATGAAATTGATGGAAACAAACGATAATATGATATTATGTTTTAAAGAACTGAATTTCAGGTAGGAGTATCCTGAAATTAATAATTATGAGGATAAAAGAAGCTAAAATTTATTCATTCTATAATTTAGTCGAAGAATTCCATAACTATATCTTCTCGATGACAATACACAACAATCTGTGTTCTCGATGACAATACGGATATTTTCGGAACATAATTGTCAATCAATCGATTAATTTAACGAAATTTTTGCTTCACATGCGTTTGCGAAAAAAAACTGTTTTGAAGATTCCGTTATAAGGATAATATTCAATTAAAAATTATAGACTAAAAAAGAGAAAACAAGTAAAATAATAAAATTGCTTTTTAGTATGCATATAAAAGTGTTTTAATTTTTTTTAATTTTATTTTTCTTTCATTTTTAACACTATTTAAGACTTTTTACTTCTTATATTCTTTATTATTATTTTTTATTTTAATGTTATTTAGTTATTATTCAAGAAATTGTGCATTGGAGAGTTTGAAATTATGTATAGGAAAATTTGAAACTGTGATAAGAAATTGTGTATATGTTGATTGAGCCTTTTTCTTGTGATGCAGTGTGTTGCATGTTTAGGTTTTAATTTATTGTTTCCTGTATATATATATTTTTTAGTTTCTTTTTTTTCTCTTTATTTTCCATATGATTATATTTTAATTTATGTTATTTGGTAATTAATCAAGATTTTGTGTTTAGAAAAGTTTGAAAGTGCGTATAGGAATTTGAAATTATGAGAAATTGTGTTGGTTAATTTAAGCTTTTTTTTAAGCTTGAAGAAATTTTGTACTCGAATTTGCTGGCGTTCTTCGGAACTGTCAGTGGCTCCATATTTGTATGTCCGTAAGGACAAGTCACATTACTAGTTATTATTATATTATAAATTTGTGCATCCTAACTATAAAGGACAAAAAAACAACAATTTCGAAGTTGAGAATAAAAAATGTTTTTTTAGAATTTATTTTATTCCGTAGTTTCCATACAGTCATCAGCAATAGTATCTTGTAATTAGTATATACACAGATGAAAAACCGTTGTGATTTGTTAGCAATTTAAGAAAAAGGCGTATTTGCTATAAATACCAATATTATTATCTTTTATGAAAAAAGTAATATTTTAGATGTTTCTTACCGTTTAGAAGACAGAAATCAGCTGGAAGTTCCTGAAATAAGAAGGAGGAAATATTATAACCTTTTTCTCATTAAAATTCGTAATATTCAACAACACACGAAGTAAACATGTATACTATTTACTCTTCACATACTTTTAAAGTTATTCATGCAGTTAGAATATACAGGTTGCATACCTATATCATTAATCTATATATTAGTTTATGTAGTTCATTTTATACTAAATTGATAAAACTCTATGCTTTTGAAATACGATGAGGATATTGTACGTCCTAACACAATTATTGTAAAAAAGTTGTGTTTCAAATTATTTGATTTACTTCTGATGCTTTAACTTAAATTAGCCATAATAAAATTTTATGGCATTGAAAAGGGTCTTTTTCTTGATGTTTTAAGCATTACGAAACAAATTCAACATTCAAGTGAAACTAACAAAAAAATTAAGAATGTGCAAAAAAAGGTAAATAAAAGTATCAAGAGATTCTTGAAAACATATTATTAACTAGCTGGTTTACCCGGCGTTGCTCCAGATAAAAATATTTTCAAGTCTAAGTACTTATAAAACTTTAAACTTAATTAAACAGCTTTTCGCAGTAGCGTTTTTCTTTGATTGTCGTCGTCCACTCCCGTGTTGTCGGACATCCTCGGCCAGCAGCAAAACTCCTCTTACTTTTTTCTCTCCGTAGTTTGAGCCACCTGACCACGAATCTAGCTGTCCTTGGTATGCATTTTTCCTTCCCCATCAATGATTGCTACGGCGACAACAGAAGCTCTTTCATATTTTGGTTTTTATTGCCATTCTCCGGAGTGCAATTCTCTTCTTTTTAGTGTTTGTGTTGCTGATCAGAAAAACACCTGAACAGTGATATTGTTCCGTCACCAACTTCACGACTCTTTCTTCTGCCGTTAAGCTGGCTTCCTACCATTAGTTATCAACTGCCCTAAATCTAATACCAAATTTGATGAGTTATCACCTGAGAAAATTCAAGTTTGGCGGCAGTGCTGAGCTCTTAACCTAATCAAAATTTGAATAAAAACTTGCCTTTCATGCAATATACATAAACTTAAAAGCGTTTTCAATTTTTAATTTTAAAATGGCAGAAAAGCATAGGATTAAATGCTTGAAGAAAGAATAAAAATCATTTCAATCTACCTGACATACACAAAAAAACCCTTAAATTAACCCTCATAGCGGCGGAAACGACTTTTCCCGTTCTTCAAGTTCATTTCAAAAGCAGATAGTTCTTATTTATATGAATATTTTCTTTAACAACCATACTTAAATTATTCTTAAGATTTAAGAGATATAATTAAATGCAAAAAAATCGGTTCATTCACTTTAAAAGCTAAGTTTTCTAACTTGAAAGCTAAAAGATCGAAATAATTGGTCGCTCGGAGGGTTAAATATCTGTTGCCACGTTTAATACAAATATAAAAAAATATTGCTTTGGAGCAGGTGCGATAAAATATTTCAGCAATGCAATGAATACCAAAGTGAAAATTCTGCTTTGGAGTCAATTTCCCAAGAACACAACCGCAACAATTGCAAAAGCGCGAGAATAAAAGATTTGCTAAATAATGAGATTGGTTTGAATTTTATTTACAACAAGAAAAACATTGTTACAAATAAAGTTTAAAACATCTTGAAAAATTAATTAAAATTGAAGAAAATGTCGCATGGAAGCAAGATCGGTTTCATTGAAAAGCAAATTTTTTGAACTCTACGATGAAGTGAAAATATTTTTGTACGATTATATACTCCGAAGTTATTGCGGAAAAACATATAAATTTAAGGTAATTTTTAAGTAATTGGAATTCTAATTAAAATTTTGAAACTCCTTTCTTAGTGAGCACCTATTACTCAAAAAGCAACTACCTGCCAAATTCCAAGTTTCTAATCTCAGTGGTTTGGGAGATTCGGTGATGAATCAGTGAGCCCCTTTCTCTTTTATATATATAGACAAAGAAGACATTTTTTTTTTAATATCAAAGTTCTGATCGACCGGATATATGCAAGCCCGCTGAACATCTTAACATAGTTTTTGTTTTCTTCCTGAAGGCCTTTCAAGACTTTCTTTAATTTGTTCATTTGTACGTTGAATTTGCCTTTTTCCATCGTTTCAATAATATTTAACAGTAAGGCTGAGATTCAGGTTTAATTCCTCGAAAAGAAGGCTCAAATCAAATCGCTCTTGTTTGTTCTCGTTTGAAAAGTGAAATCACATGATCCGTCAGTTGCTATAGATGCTGCAAAATCCTGTAGCTAATTAACGTGTCTTCTGGGAGCCACACAAAAGAAATATTTATATAGATTGTAATGAGCATAAATTTCCTTTCTACACATGCCTACTACATAATATGTAGACATTACTTCTACAACTCTAGTTATCGTCCTTCGGAAATGGTTTCGCAAAACAAGATATAAAAATATCCCTTGTAAATGGAAATTCAACTCAGGAGAATTGCAACAAACACAGATTCATTATTTCAAGAGATTCTTAATTTCAATGGTATATATTTCCTTTCCACACAAAAAGACAATATTTTAATCACTCAAAATGAATTCGGATAAAAATTTGAGGATCCTCCAAAACTTTGTTCTTTAAATCAAAGTTAATACCATTCTAAGAAACTTTTTCCTTCACTTTTCTTTTGATGGAATTCATATATTGACGAAAAAAGATTCCGAAAATTAAATGGTGAGCGTATAGAAACTTATTTTTGAAAAGTAATACTTAAAACTGTAATGAAAGCAAACATATATTGCAGAAATAGTTATACACTTCAAAAAGAATATTAAATTTCAAAAACAAATGTATTTACTTTTTCTTATTTTAAAATTGAAAGACAGTTTCTAGAATAGCAACATCTGGAAACAAATACATCAGATTTCAATTTCGATAGATTTGTGCTTTATTCAATTAACTTCTTTTTCGTTTCAATATTTTTTGCCGTAGAACAAATACAGCAAAACATTAGGAAGATGCAATTTGCTGTTCAACACACACACACATTTATTCTAAATTCAAAGTAAGCGCAAAAACAGTGCGATCAGCATAAAGGAAAGATTCTTGAAATAACAACACCGATTTTTCTAAAAAGATCCCGTTTTAGAATGAAAAAGAAGGAAAAAAATGGAACACCGACAGTACAATTAAGGTGTATCATCTTCAAACGACGACTGCTAGAAGAAAAATAAAGGAAACAATATGGCGAACCATTTTCTATGTAAAGAATGAAACGCAAATCTCGCTTTTCCGAAAATATTTAAAAACAAAAAAAATTCTCTTAGCAAAACAGAAAAACATCAATAACCCAAACAAAACAAAAGTACATTTTACAAAGAAGCTTCTCTTTTGAGTTGAGCGACGATTGTGTAAGCTTAATTTCAAGATTCTGTTGTGATTGTCATTCGCGTTATATATTTGCGCCATTTCGCCTTTTTTCATTGCATGGCCTCTGCAATAATTGCGACTTGTGCAAGTAACTCCAAAACAAACTCCGTATTTGCTCCTTTAATGTTCGCAAAGTGATTTCATGGCAAAATCTTCAAAAATACGGTGCTTTATTCTAATGCATAAGCGTAACTTCTTTGTAGAAACTTAAGTGTCTTTTTACGTATTGTTTCTATTTTTGGATCTGCATTTGTCTTTATAAAGAATGATAGGAAACGGTGGCATTCTCCTGTTCCACTGCCATTTTTCGACAAAGTGTAATTTTTTTATGAATCTGTTTTCCTCTACGATAATGCGCTTTTAATGTTTTGGTTCCTTTTTTTCTTATTTTAATGTGGCGATTTAACATTTTGCTAGGAAAAGCTTTTGTCACTCTTTATTCCCATGTTCAAAATCTTCTAAAATAGACTTTTTTTATGCTCCGTTTTCTATAAGTTTTTAATTGATATTCTTGTTGTTAGGATCAAATCATCCTAAGCAATGCGTTCTGTAAGGCATTTTTTTTCGATTACGATTATTTACACATGTCACTGATTTTATCATTGTTCACAAACCTACAATTCAATATAAAGCCATTACGAAAATGGCTGAAATGTTTTAAAAGTGCCAAACACGCCCTTGACTCGCCACACACTAAAACCATTTAAACGGCCACCATCTTTAAACGGAATAAAAAATAATAATTCTTACAGAAAGTCGTTTTTAATGACTTCAAAGAACATCTATGCCAAATTTCAGGAAAATCGAGCAACACATTTGTTTGTGACTCTTTAACATACAAATTTACAGACAATTAGATGAAATACCGAACGGCCGAGTTGAAACAGGACGCACGTCCAATTAAAAATCAACTGATAACTCTGGGATCCAATGGAAGAAGGGGGTCATGTGACTAATTGTAACTATAAAGAATTGTAAACCTTTCAGATGGCCTTTATGTTATGCAACACTGCCCTTTCATATATTTTTATCACCGCAACTAACCACTACATAGCTCTAGTTGCGAATGCTGATATTACATTCTCACCCCTCAAGCAGCGTGGTGTTGTGGTAAGGTGTCGGCTTCGGGACCGGAGGGTTCCAGGTTTGAAACGCATATTTACGGATTCTGCATAGTAGGGAATGAGGAAGCTTCTCATTGGTTCTCAATGTCATGTGACTTGGCTTGCTTCTAAATGACGTCGTGAAATTAAACAGTACTTACCAATGCTGAAGGTTCGTCCTTTATTTGTTTGATTCTGAAAATGTATTCATCATGCCATAACCATAATTAGAAGAGAGTTTTCATCTCTTCATGATGCGACAGTGGATTAATAATAAAAATCCCGTCTAAGAGTGGAGCTATGGCGTCATTTTAAAGTAAGTCAAGTCACGTGACATTGAGAACCAATGAGAAGCGTTCTCATTTCCTACTGTGTAGGATCCGTAAATATGCGTTTCAAACCCGATGCCAATTGAAGATCCGCCATGTATGGGGCCTGATGCACGCTAAATCATACCTAGGGGGGCAAAAGTTATCCTGCTGGTGTGGTGCGGATGTTTGGAGAAGGGATGCTGGCTTAGGTGTCGTCCTCGTCATCTGATCGCGGCACAAAATTACGAGGTCCGTCCCAAAATAGCCCTCGTGTTGCTTCATAAACGGGACATTAATAAAGCTAAATTAACTACATTCTCACCCCAACTGCACGGTGATCTCGAAGTGAAACAAACCCTTTTTTCTCTGGCCCCTTCAATTTACACAATCATTATAAACGCATTTTAAATTTCAAGGTTTTCAAATGTTTTCCAATTATACTTCTTCCTATGGAGCCTATGATATCTTCATACACAATTTATCACCGCATCTAGCCACCAGATGACTCTAATTGTGAGTACTGAAGTCGCATTGTCTCTCCAGAAGACGAACTGCTCTGTAAACTTGAACTGTAAGGAATTGTTGCATAACCCAATCTTCCCTTGCCCTTCAGCTGACACAGCAAAATTTAAAATTCACATCGGAAAACGCAGCATTTAAATGCAAGAAAATATTTGAATTTCTATTTCACAAGGTTTGAAAACCCCAATACTAGTCATATATTTTCCTTGCTTGGCTTAGCATATCTAGCTAAGTCCAGGGGTCAGACTCATGATAAAAAGGAATTGTGGCATCTTTTGATGTTTTAAGGAACATAAGAACTCCTGTGGAAGAAATTTGTCTTAGCTCCAGTCTGTGAGATGCTGTTTTTCGGGCGGAGTTTCAAGAGCCCTTTTAAGTGTTTTTGCCCATATTTGTGTTTCTCTTGGTGGAAAACCAGAAATACCACCAGTAGCTAATCTGCCCGCAGTGAGTAATAAGTTGTACATCCGTCTGTTAGTTTTTAGATAACGCTTGTTAAAAGCACAGCAGATGGCAGAGCCAATAACCTTCATCTTTAGATTCATGTTCCATAGCCATGCTATGGCATTCATTTCGAAATCACCTCGACCTGGTGCAAAGCCGTTCTATAGTCACTGCAGTCTCTCGAGTAATGAGGCCGGAGTCCTATTAGCCATCAAAGGCGTGGCCCGACCCTACCCGTAGGAGACACGCAGTATCACCGGCAGTGGGCAAGCCCAAACCATTATTGTACACACCAAGGAAGTGAGACACCTCTTACGTATCCGGCGGCCTCTCATCCACGTACTCGTGGCGCCCCCCAGTGGGACCACCATGCTGGCATGACATACCATACCATTCTTAACCCACTAGGTCACTGATAGGCAATGTTATTCATTCTAATATTAAAGATGTAATAGTATAATCCTGCAAAATAATGAATTTATTTGAAAAGGCTTTAAAATGTAATCACTTAGAGTTCGAATGTGTATATTTAAAAAAAACTTATGTATGCAAGATTCTTCTTCAATAATAAATTTCTTAAGTAATATTCAGCCATACATAACAAACCTAACTTTCCTAAATTTTTGTATTCCAAAATGTAAATTCAGTACAAAAATTCCTTTATCAAATAAATTTATTCCATTTTTCTCATATCATACACGACAACGGATAAAGATAACGAAGCTCCATTTTAATAAAAATAACTGACTCGGAATATTATTCTTCGCCGAAAACACTCGACTCCAGTGGAGTAAATGAGTTTTTACCGTCAAAAAACTCACGCCACCCTCTTCTAGAGCGCATAATTTTTCTAAAATTCATTAGATGCATCATTTCCATAAAAAATATATTAAACAAAAACAGCAAGAAAAACACGAGTTCAACTTTTTAATAGTCCCTGAAAACAATAACACTAAGAGGAGGGCACTAACAAAAAAAAAGCCAAAATTAAAGTACTTTTTTAGGGCACTTTTTCCTCATTATTACTACCATTATTTAAACCGTTGGATCCTCCACCCACTCAGGAACCTAAAACCGATTGAATTTCGCCGTTATGAATGCCAATTTTTTCCCCCGGCGGCAAATTTTGCCTGGTAAACGCCTGTTTTTCTCGCGATAATGAAGAATAATTAGAGTCGGCAAACGTCCCCCGAAATAAATCTTCTCCAATAGAGCCAACGCGTCGCACCAAATTAGTTAGTACACACATACAATTAAACGATGTCTCGTTCTATTTTTAATCCTCGGACCCCTTACGCAGGGCGGACGTCACAGAGATAGTGATAAATGCTGGAAAACGTTGGGGGTGTCGCGGGATATAATGAATAAAAATTAGAACCCCAGGAGGTGCAGGAGAGGGGGTGACGGAACGAAAGAGAAGTCGCGACGCATACTAAACTACAGGAGGATGCTCTGGCTGTGATTTTTTAGAGTGAAATCTAATGCGATTAATTAGACTTTTAGCAGTGATTGAGAGAGGAAATTTGAACCACTATGATCATATCCCTGTTAAGCAGTAATAGGTCATCCTACAAGGATATATGTCTCAAGCAAAGGTCAATTTGTTAACCCTACGTTAATCGAGATAATTTTGATCTTTAAATGGCCACGTTGCATCTAGTGAATATAAAATCTATTGTATGATATGCTCATTCTGTTTTGATATTTTTTTATTTTAAACTTAAATCTTAGAATAGTTATATCGAAATGCAATTTAAATTATGCATTTAATTTAGAATTATACATGAGTATTCACGATATTCAACCTTCATATAATTCAATATTACTGTTCCAAGATTCAAGTTCAAAAATATCAATTTGTGTACCCTCATCATTTTGTTTCTCTTGGGGAACAAAAGCAATTCAGTTATTGCAATGCCGATATCTTTCTGAATACTAACAGGCCGCGGTGGCCTAGTGGTAAGTCTCGGCTTTGGGGCCGGAGGGTTCCAGGTTCGAAACCCGATTCCACTGAAGGTCCACCGTGTATGGGGCCTGTTGCACGCTAAATCATACGTAGTGGTCAAACGTCCTCCCGTTGGTGTGGCGTGGAAGTTTGGAGAGGGGGTGCCAGCTCAGGTGTCGTCCTCGCCATCTGACCGCGGTTCAAAATTACGAGGTCCGTCCCAAAGTAGCCCTCGTGTTGCTTCAAAACGGGACGTTAATATAACTAAAGCAATTCTGAATACTAACGGCACTGAATTGGAATTTTTATAAAAGTTGCCCTATATGTGTGGCTCTGAAATTATGAAAGAAAAATTACGCTGTGCGTTTCGCACATACGCAGTAAAATATTGTTTAAAATACTCATATATTTTCTAATATTCAAGTATTTTCTTCAAATTTTAATACAATGCTTCTCTAACATATTGTCACGTATTCTGTAACTTTCATATAGTTTGGTTTAAAACTCTGCAAGTTATAAGCAAAAAGCATGCGGGAAAATTTGGAATTTTTTCAAGAACCCTTTATATTCTCGAATATTTATGCTAAGTTTGCACAAATGCATGTAAATATTATTCACATCAAAACCATTGATGAAAGTTCCAACTTGTTATCAGCTTTCTGTGAAACGGAAAGAGTCGTTTCGGAAAGAGTCGGAAATCTCTTTTCGTTTTCATCACTTACTATTCGCCCCCCCCCTCCTGTAATTGCCCTCCCGACTGAATCTTCACTGTAAAATGTGAGTTCTGATGATAGTATGTGCCATGATTTTCTGAAGCTGATTGTGAACCTTAGTATCCGTATAAACTCCAATTTTTTAGTATCTTAAAAATTGTACATCATTTTTGTACACCAGTGTAATCATAATGTGAATGTGAAAGAGTATTCTGTAAGAAAAATTCGAATTGTAATGCGTTAAAAACAGTAAATACATGCAAATTGTATTACGTATCTATTAGATATTACGATTAACGGAGAGTTTAGGAAAAGCATAAAAAATAAACTACCTTCAAATGCGTTTAAGTTCAGTACATTATCTAATGAGATAACATGAATCAGTAAAATAAATTTCTTTAAAAGCATTTAATATACCTAAAAGGTGAGTGCGTATTCCCAACCATGGTTTCATTCTGACAGACTAGAGGATTCTAACCCTGATTCTAATAACTATCCACATGTATACAGATCTCTAGTAGGTTACAATTTAATTTGACCGTACACAGAAAGCTTCAGGCATTTGATCAGCAGTTATTGATGGAATGTGCGTTTCTACGCGTCTTAAACAGTGGGGTAATCGTAAATTAAGCAGTGCCGGAATGCTTCAGCGTGGGTGGTATCATTGAGTGGGACAAGAGCTGAGAGACAGAATGGAACGGGTGATAGTGAAGCTGAACAGGAGCTCACTTCTGAAATTATTTTCTAATTTTTAAAAAGTATAATTGCTTTATCTAGGTACTGGAATCTTGAAATAATAAAATGGCAGTAATTAAACAATGTACAGGGAAAATTTGGGTAAAATCGGGTAGCTAAGACTCAAAGGCCTTTTCGACTAAACTATTCGACTTAGAACATTATTTATATTTTACATTTCCCACTCATTCACGACATTTAGAATTATTTTATTAAGATATTCACTGTTTAATGGAGTACAATTCCTGAAAAGTCACAGTTTCATTACTTTTTTATCAATGACATTTTTATAAAAAAAAAAGTCAAATTACCCGATTTTACCCCACTAGTGGGTAAAACGGGGTTCACATGTTAACTTTATGGGAGATCAGGAAAACTAGTTTTTCAGTGAAAGTAGCTTTTATGACAATTTAAAAATATTAGTTCAAAATTCAAGTCGTAAAGTCTCCTTCCTCTACGCCACTACAGCTTCCGTGGGTCTACCTAAGACACTTTCTACATTGAATCCGCCCTTTTTATTTATTTAAATTAGAAAATACATGATTAAAGTATAAACAATCAACATCCGATGTGTTTTTCTCGTCATCAGGGGAAGAATCATCGGTACTGTCTGGCCCGATCTTGCGCCACTTAGAGTACCAGGTTTTACCCCGAGTGCAGAGGTTATAGAAAACGAAAGAGAACCACGCAATTATTTGACTAAATCTTTATTGTTTTATAGGGCGTAAATCCTTAGTAAATATATCGTAAGCTGGACTAAACATAGTTTTTACAACTGTAATGGTTTTTAAGTGGCGATTTTTTTTAAAAATAACGAAAATTAGAGAGTTGACGTCCTAAAACAAATAAACATTCACAGACGAAGTGAATTCAACAGCATCAACGCGGCCACTATGACCATTCTTTCTTATTGACTAGTGGAATATAATTCAGAATCTTTCCACTAGAAAGGAGAACTAATAGCGCCAGATCAATGTATCCGGTTCTACCACACTCTCCCCTATATTGTAAGCATATACATTTCACCTTCGGGCCACCGCTTGGCAGTGGCTCATTATTTTTATTAATTAAATAGCCAATCATATTTCTGAGGGTCAAGATAATGCGAAGATTTCGCTGTTTTAAGAACGAATTTCCAGGTCTTTTTTAAATTTATTTCTCGTAGAAAAATAATTAGTGACCAAAAGGCTTTCCGACTCCACTACACTACTGGACGTAGGGCAGTGGAAATAATTTTATAAAATTCAGTAATTTTCAGGATATTAAACTTTTTAATAAGGGAGAACAAAAAAAAATTGGTTTTATTCATTTTTAAAGGACAAAAATTTGAAAATTTTACTTAAATTTGAAAAACTAAATCTTAAAAAGATAAATTAAATTTAAATTTCAAAGAAATAATTTGAAAATTTAAAATTTAAAATTTAAAATTTGAAACTTTATCTTGCATTCCTTGAATACCATGAAATTCGCATAATTACTTCTTACAAAAATTCCATAAAATTGGTTGGTTTAATTTAATAAAATTTATATCCCTTTTTTGGATAAATCTCGAAATTTTGTACCGTAGTGAAATATCGAATATGATACCTGAAGTCCATACTCCCATAACAAACCAACCCAGGACCTTCGACACGATGAATTTCGAGTGAACCACGCTTGCGTTCCGTGGGAATAGGAACCATAAGAATCGGGTCTAGAAAGATGACATTCCAGTCTCAAAGTTGAAACTTCTTAATAATTTTGGTTTTCTAAAAAGAGAGAAAATATAATTGCACTAAAATTTTATTTTTTTTTATTTTAAAAATGCAACATTTTCTAGTTGTCGAAGACACTTATTCACAAATAATATATTAGCACCATAATTAGTTTTTCGCATATCTTTCATTCCATGGTTAATTTTTACAATGGCCTTCTAATCACTTAACTAAGTTATTTAACCCATTATACACCAAAATTTATTATTTCAAATTTTCAAAAAAAATACTTTAATATCATAACGTGAATGAAATATGAAAGAAAACTCTATTTCTGATATTTTTTAATTAAACTTATTAATTAATTTGTAATAAGAATTAATTAAGTTTTTAATTTAAAAAATTACTTTTATTGGATTTGTACTTTTTATAGCAGTTAGTTCAACATTCAGATACAACAATCAAAGCTAAAAATTGCATTGTTTAGGTAAAAACGAGGTCCCAAAAGAGGCAGAATGGCAGATAATGAGTTAATACATTTTGGCAAAAGAACGGCTGTAAAATTCTAAAACATTCTACAGTAAATTTTTATATTGTAATAATTATGTTCTATAAATAATTGTATATTATTTAAACGTTACTTTGGCCCCCACAAATAATCTTTCGCCTTTTTTTCATTCTTGCTTAATTTTACGATAAACTTCTAATTCCTTAACTATATTATTTAATATATAATAAATAAAGAAAGGCTGTAAAAACTAAAGGATTCCACAGTAAATTTTTCACGTTTAAATAATCGATTTTCTAACATAAAAATTCATTTAAAAAAAGTTTTATCAAGAAAGCCACAAAAACGATATTTCACAATGTATCGGCGAAATATGTCATTGCCCTTTTACACAGTCGCATTCAGCGGTGCGTATTAAAATCTCTCGGGCAAGAAAGAGCAAATTTCTTTCAAAAAGCTGTGTGGTTATTTTAACACGAAGTTCTTTTTGATAGCGGTTTCAATTAATTGCGCTTACGAAAATAGCTCCCACTAATCACCTAATTAATTAATCTTTAACAAGCTACCTTCTGTAATCGTCTTTTGGCACGCGTTTTTTTGTTTTTTCAAAATTTCTTTTCCTATCTTTGATAAACTCCTCTGTTTTTAACTTCTGCGTTTATTAACCAGATGTTCCATTTACGATAGTGCGCTTAAATCTAATGTGAAATTAAGATAGTATTCTGTTAAATTTTAAATATGCGTAATCCGTGTTGTTTCCATCGTGGCTGCTGGGAAACTGCAAATTTTATTTTACTTCACTGAATTTACGCGTTGAAAGGGAAGTGAGATCTAAAAATATGAAATTAATCCTTTTTATTCTTAGAAGATTGTGACGTCGTTGAAAAGTATTTTGGGATCGAAATAGATTGTTTATAAAAATAAAACTTTTGGGTTATAAACCCTTAAATACATGAATAAAAAATTGTTCGTTTCAATAAAATTTTATAAGCATATATAACAGCAATATATTCAGATAATAATATGGATTTTTTTCTTTGGATTATGTCTTTATATGCAACTGAAAAAGAATGGTCAGTTATAGGTGGAAGTTATTTGCTTCTATAGGCGACAGATGAAACTTTAATACTAAAAGTTTCTTCAATATTCTATTTCGTTTAGACAATAAAATATACCCAGATTAATAAATGTTTAGAGACATAGAATAAAAATTAAGTAAAAAAGTGCTTCCACAGTATCCTATTCTGCTTTTTTTTATTAAAATATGACAATGAACTTCATATATGCAACTCAACAAGCTCAAATTAAATATGTTGATAAGCTATCTAATAATAATTTTACTGAAAAATTAATGACGTATTTTTGTTTATCTTCCATGTATAAGAAAGTGTTAGAATAGAGTATTCGCACATTACATCACTAAGTTTCAGAAACCTCACGCCTTTTTAAATAGAGCTGATTGGTTGTCGTATTAATGTTTTCTATTCGCTGTTTCACTGTATCATTACGAATCCCCATTGGCTGCCTTTTTATCTTTTCAATCCTCTTGAAAATCTATATATATGAGTGACTTTCATTTTATTTTCACTGGATTCTGCGTTTCATGTATGATAGACCATGCTGTAAATAAAACCTGCTTTATTCGATCCAAAGGACTCTGGAATCTTTTTAACACAGGCATTTTCCACAAAATGAAGTGGTTTTAAATCTAACAGAAAGAGAAAGGATTATGCATTTTCTATTTCGTCCAATTGACCAAATAGATCCAAAGTTTGACACAAATCTACAATTTTGATGCCAAGACCACATAACAAATTTGATTTATCCAGCTAGTTTTGTTTCTATATAATTGCATTGGCATACAAGCGAATAGACATATTGTCTCTTAACAAGCGACAGCACCTATTTTAATTTTGTGAAATTTCATAAAAGAAAAAAAGACTGAATTTTTCATAATCAATAAACGATATTTCTGATTTTTTTTAGATCCGATATGATCATAAGAACGCATAAAAAATTCAGAAATATTCGTTATTGGTTGCGAAAAATTCAGTCTTTTCTTCATCTTTGAAATTAAAAAAAAAATTGAGATAGCTGGTGTTGTTCGTTACGCGACGATATACGATAGGCAATCAACAATAGACAGATTTGGTCTAAAACCTGATACAGATCTACAATTCGGGTGATAAAACCTTACGCAAAATTCCGACCGTGTATTTCGTATTTTTTTATTATTGTTATTATTGTAGTATTCATATTACAACGGACGGACAGACAGAAGGATTTCGCATTAAAGAATTTTTGAACAAAATTTGACACGTTTCCACAACTGTTGAGGAGACCAAATGCCGAACTTCATTCACCTTGCTTGTTCCATTCTGAGTTATTGTGTTCATAGACAGTCAAATATAATTTCAAAAATGATTTTAGAGAGGTCTTAGCCTCTGACTATCGAAATTTTTTAAAATTACTCTTTAGATGTAACGTTTGAAAACTTGTTCAAATATAGTTGACCCAAGCGAATTGTTATTTACATGCAAGGCCTTATTAGTATAATATGATTAAACATTTTAAAAGTACTAAGTAAACCCATTAGCTTGCGAAAATCACAGGATGCAGCAGAAAATAGACTTACTTTCAATCCGCGGAAAACGCGAATAGGCAGACAGTGGGTTAAACCTGAATATTCATCATAATCTCAAGATCGGTTTTTTGACTATTGTAATGCTTTCTCTTTACATTCATATTGTGTAAGAGAAAGTGAAAGTAACTTAATTCCAGTCAGCAATGAGCCAGATTCAAATTATAAAAAATGTGTGATTCTACAGAATGTTCAATTTAGAAATAAAAATTTTTGAAACTTCTTTTGTTATCAATCAAAAACAAATCAAAGCTTTCTTTTCTAAATACTTTTATTAAACTTGACTTGTTCTATGTTTGTAACGTTGGAATTTTGTAACCAATGTCTCACACATTTTCTGATGTGCTAAAGTTTGAAACTTTGTTCATTTGTGTAATTTGATTGAAAATACATTTGAAAGTTTTTATGACTTAATTATCAGTTAATCGATTAATTTAATTAAATATTGATTCCACAGGAGTGACGCCATCTTATATTGAATTTGAAAAAACAAAAGATTTCAGAATTCCATAACATTTATTGGACCACGGTGGCATGGTGGTAAGGTCTCGGCTTAGTTCCAGGTTCTAAGCCCGATTCCACTGAAGATCCGCCTTGCATGTGGGCGATGCCGTGTGTCATACTTCCTCACGTTGGTCTGGCGACTCGGGTGTTAGAGGGAGATCTCGTCCTCGTCATCTAACCGCGGTTCAAAATTACGAGTTCTGTCCCAAATTATCCTTCGTGTTACCTTTAAAGGGGACGTTTACATAACTAAACTAAACTATATTATTTATAATAATAAATCATAAGTTAAAGACTAAAAAGCAAAAAATATATCATTGTTATTATACTAATAAAAGTGTTTTTAAAAACGTTCTTATTCGATTTATTTCATCAGCATTTCTTCGTACAGCTGTATTGCACTGCAGAGGGAAAGTGTTAGTAAAGATGGACTTTATTTGGACGGTATGTTTTCCTTTTTACTTTGTCTTGAGAGCCAGTCCGAGGCCCAGACCCCAGAGGAACATAAATTACCTGTCCCATCTTATCCAAAGCTCCACAGACGTAGTAAACACATCAGCAGAACTTAATTACAACTTTGCGCTTTTCCACCAGCGGATGATAAATATTCATTGTTTACGAAAATACTTTTGACAAATTCCACTAATGATAAAACTACGAGAATCCGGAGGTAAGAAGAGCTTGGCACAAACGTTCCTGCATCTTGAGGTGCTCCCATGTTAGCCTTTTAATGCAATTATGCAGCGGTGTTGATACTGAATGCAAGTACAGTGATGTTACTTCGCAGGTATCATCTTATGATGAATGACAGTTTGGAAGGTTTTAAAAGAGGCGTTTTTGAAGCAGGTTTATTAATTGCCACAAAGCGGTTGGCAACAGTGCAGTTAATTGCTTCTCTGATTCTGGGTGAAGATATAGTGGTACATAGAATCTTACTTGTATCATCATGAGGCCCATTTCATAGGTTGGTCTTCTTTTATATTAGTTCATATCTCTTCACAAATATGGTTATGAAAATATTACTGTGATTAAAAAAATATCGGAAAAGCTTCATTTAAAATGTATTATACTATATATTATTTGCAAACTCTTATTTAATATTTTTACGACTTATATAAACATCTGAAAACACTCAGATTTTATTTCATATTATTATCTGAAAATAAAAATGTTTCTTATGAGATAAGAATTTTAACTTCAACAAATTTCGAAAAAAGTGAACGTAATTGAGCAAAGAACATGTATTAAATTTTGTTTCCGAAATGCAATTTCTGATATAGAAATATTTCAAATTTATCAAAAAGCCTTTGAAAACGGCTGTTTATTATAAAAAACAGGAGTATTTGAGTGTTATAAAATGTTTTAAGAATTCAGAATGAAATTCTGGATGATAAGTTTTAGTCGGAAACATATCGCGTAGATGAGAAAATAGGTGCTTGGTGATCGTCGTTTAATAATTAGAGACATTATTGAACGTTCCCCTATATCATTTGCCTTTTTCCAAGCAATTGTCGGAGATCATTTAGGTCATAGCCGGTAGTTTCTCGAATTGTTCGAAAAACAACAACATTTACGTGTATCCCGAAATATGGTTTCACGTAGCTATCAAAACGCTTCTTACCAGTGATGAAACGAAGATCTATCCTTCTGATATAGAAACCATCAATAATTAAGTGAATGCCGTTTGAAATGTGGAGTAAGACCAAAAAGAACGCGTCAAAATCGTTCAAAATCGCGGCAATGTTGACAGTTTTCTTTGATTGACGTGCTGATAAGCATTATGAATTTCTACCAACTTGCCGGACGGTTCACGTGAAGCAATTAATTGAAAGCCGCCTAAATTGCGACGAAGCAATCATGAGTTTTGCATCACGATAATCTGCCTTATCACATTGTCATTTTTATTTGTGAATGCTTGACAAAACTTTGAAAATAAGCTCCAAAAGCGCAGTATTCATCTGATATGACACCGCATGAACTTTTCTTATTTAATGGTTGAAACTGCCTCTTCGTAGTCACCGTTTTGAGTCGATTGATGAAATAAATAACAAATTTGAAAGGAACCCTGTAGTGGTTTCACGAAAACTACTTTAAGGCATTTTTTGAGGAATGGGAATAAACGTTGGCAGAAGTACATTGTGGTCGGAGGTGATTATTTTGAAGAAGATGTAATAAATATTGACAAATAAAATGAATCTTTTTCTTGATAACAGCGTTCCCTATATATTTTTTACCATAGTAGTAATTCTGACTCAAAATAATGAAAATTAAAAAGTTTTCAAAACGCCTGTTTACTAATGTACTTGAAAATAAAATTTTTATCAAAAATATGAAGTTGAAAAAGCTTAAGGAACTGATAGAAATATTCTAAGCAAATTGGTTTTAGTCGGATTCTTAATAGAATTCTGCTTTTCACAGGAATGATTCGGAATTTGATTTCTTGTGATATTCATTGCGTATTAATTTCTATATTGTTACAAAAAGCGCCCGGTGTACGGTGAAAGCAGACCAACAAGCAGAGTATTCAGGAAAACACGAAGCACAGGTAACAGGAATAACAGCACTTGCACAAATTAACAAAACAACAGGCAGAAAATCACAAATAAGAGCAGAAACAGCACTTTCAATGCCACTCGGCGTTTAACAGCTTAATAGCCGCACAGCGGATAAAACTCAAAAGAGACATCGCAAAGACGTTCGCACTCCAAAGGCGATCCCAGTCGATCAAAACACACCACTGCTCTGTGAGCAAGGTCCGTTTATAGTCTCCCCTACAGCCCGTGATGCCACATGGAATCATCTAAATAAATCCGGATATCTGCTGCTAATGCAGATATCAAGAAAATTCCAATACTTTTGAGATCCCACGTTTCATCGCCATAGTCGCCAAATTTGTCGCCAAGTCTCCAAGTTTGTTGCCAATGTCAGGGATCAATGGCTCCATTCCTCCGGAATTCCCATACATAGCCCTGTAGAACTCTTCCCATCCATAAGACTAACATTGCTGGGAAGCGACATTCCATGTTCGTAACAATATAGTGCTATGTTCAGAGCTTCGTGGTTTTCCGATTCTGTTCTGACCTTCATATTTTTGATAAAAAATATTATTTCCTACAATCTTTTAGTGGAGTAATAAAAGTGAGTTTTGAAATATCCGCTTTTAACTTTGATTTGCAACACTTTCTAGTTTCTTGCTTATTATTAAAGATATTACAGATGGCGCTTTTTATACGGAATCAGAATTTAACTAAGACTATTACGTTAACTGGTCGTTTAGTTCTGAAAATATTAAAATATTGTATTGCCACTGGGAACGTACATCTGTTCAAATTTTCTGAACTTTAAGAAGCCTCAAAAAATGAGAGAAATAACGATTGCGGAATTCCATTTTTACAAACTTGAAAGAAGTGAAGAAAGAAATTTCAAAATAAAAATTAGAATTTGCTGAATACTGATTTTAAAATAAATTAAATTTTATTTATCATTATTATTATTTATCATTATTCTATGCATAATTACTGTCCTATTTTCCTACTTTGGGGTTGTAATGAAATTTTTAGAACGCTATGTCGTCTCGAGAATTTTTTTCTTTTATAAAGTATATTGCAAGTTTTAAGAAATTTAAGATGATTTGATATAAGTTAAGAAGAACCATTCCATTTCCAAATATAATATCACATAAAAGTACACAAAGACAGCCTGACAAATAAACTCAAACAAAATTAGCTAGATTTTACTACTTTGAAACATCTTATCTCAAAATCACACAGTTCGTAGATATTTCTTTGAAGCTTGTAACAAAGTGTTAATTAACATTCTGGAAAGAGAAATAAATTATCTGGCATTTGTTTCATTGGCTGGGCATAAAACATTTGGTTACATTTACTTAAATTTTATCTTATTTCATTGTGTTGCGCTTTATAGGTTGCGTATCAAGAGACGCAACCTATAAAGGCAAAGTTGGGAAAAAAAGTGTGGCGTAATTTATTGTGATCTCATTTCATTAGGATAAATATGAAACTTTTAACACAGGCGACGCCGGTTATGTTTCCATGAGCTTACGTGAACCATAAAAAGCTGAAATACTTTAAGCTGAAAAGAATTAAAAGGCAGAAAAATTCCTATTATTATATTCATTTTTAATAGGTCAACATATATAGTTATCAATAAAATAGGTTCATATATAGTTTTTAATGAAAATAAATTTCAGCCTTGTAGCTGAAAAAGTGTTTTTAACAAGCAATAGATTCTAAAGATTTCAAAGATATTATTTTAATTTCTTTTATTTTCATATTGTTTCTTAAATAAAGTACCTGAAAGATGAAATAATTTATTTTCATTTTATAATACGTAAATAGACAGATTATTATTATTAAATTAATAATGCTTTGTGTTTTGAAATAAGCGAGCCAATAGCGAAAAATATTTTTCTTTTATTAATATTTAATGGAACATACAAAATAATTCATCTTTTTTTTCTTATGCTCGTTATTTAAAAATTTTCTTTCATCGAAGTAAAAAAAAACAACTACAAAAGTGAATTTCCTTTTAGCTGGAAATTGTCAGTCACTTTCGCCACTTACAACAACATTATTGAAAAATTATATATGTAAATTATTTTCATAAAAGAGAGAGAAAATGAGGAAGAAAAGTTAAAAATAATCATTGTAATTTTTTTTATCATCCGCTGAAAAATAAATAATCCACTAATATTTTCGCTCCATTTCCCTTAGTTTACAGTTATTACTTTAAATATTGTTCAGAAATAAAGAAATTCTTTTTCATTTCTTTGCACTTATTTAGAGAAGTATTTTACTATCAAGTTAACTATCTTATAAATTTTTCAATTTACTCTCTGAAGGAAAAATGATTTATTATCGTTTCAGGTATTTTATATTTAATATAAATATGAAAAGCAAATCGCTTTTAGTATCTTTATCTTTCAACCATTTATATTTACAGTCAATTCGTATATTTTTAAGCACCATTTCAAAGATTAAAATCAGCGGTTTAGTGAATGATCTATTGATCTATTTCCCCGAGAAAAATTTAACAATTTTTAGTGCTTTTAAAATGTTGAATGTACTTATGACCAAAGAGTATTGCTTTGAGTTTTTTTCTTAAAGAAAATGAGTTCTACAAAGTATCACTACAATCCGCAAGAAAAGATGAACACACGTTCATTTGCATGTTCAAAAGTAATTATTTTCTACTTTTTAAAATTGAAGTTATTATTCACTATTATAAATATTTTCGAATTTATAATTGTTATTATAATATTATCAACATCCTTAAAAATCAGATATGCTTTATTCTTTCATTGATTACGAACTTAAATAATCAACATCCAAGTTTGAATATGGAATTATAATATAATCATAATACTACGATCATGGTCAAACAATAGACTCTAAAAAAATTATTCCTCAAGACAGACAATTTTTCTAATGATACCATGGACTCTTATGTTATTATTTAAGTTTCTAAGTTATTATTTTTTATTATTTATTTTATTTTTGTTATTATTTCAGTTTTCTTGTTTTAATTATATAATTTATTTCGAAATTTTACTTTTTCTTTAGGTTGCTAATTTGCTTTTTTAAATTTCTTTTCTGGTATGCTTCCGCTTCTTGTCCTTCTGAACTGATTGCAAAGAATCACAATGATTCTAGATACGGGGACATGAAGTGGTGTTATATATAAATATTATGGAATCTTGAAAAGAATTTTATCCAAATTCACTACCAAGTGAGTTCCCTAGTATGGAATCAAAATATTATTAAACTAATCGATTAACTGATATATAATTGCCTAAAATATTTAAATAGATTATTATTATCGAAAATACACAAATCTACAAAATTTCAGCACTTCAAGAAGTGAGACAAAAATCGTTTATAAAATTCCATCTTTACATGCACGAAGCGGGTCAAGTTCGATAATAATGTATTATAATAATAATAATAATAATAATAATAATACAAAAAGAGCCTATTTCATAGTGCAGATCAAATCCATTGGATTTAGACAAATATTTTCACCTTTAACCAAGATTTTTTGATTAATATTATTTATACCGCCCTGTCACGATAGTTTTTATAAATCTTTTAACCATCGACTGTCCGTGAATATGTTGACTTCATTATATTTTATTTTAGACAAATAGAAATTTAAATACCTACCTTAACTCTTTAATCCCGATGCGTCATTTTTCTTGTAACGCTTTTAAAACCGAGACTTTTTGGGAAGATGGCACATGAATTGAACTCGCCCAACCTGAGTGGCCATTTACCTCACCCCCTTTTATAACCTTCCCTTAAGGCGCTCGGACATGTTCTGTGGCGGGCACGGATAATTGGAACCCCTACCGCTCTACACTCTGTCCCAAAAGTTTATAGAATCTTGTATTTTGCCTATATTTTTTGTTGTATATGCTGTATTTCGATGTAACTTACTGTATAGATATGTTATGTCTGTTAAATTGAAAAAACAGCAGTTCTACCCCGTATATTTAATGTCAATTTTTAAATCGTTGAATAAATTGAAATAACCTGTCCCAAAAGTTTATAGACAAATGCAATTTTATGCAAATATGGTATCGGTAATCATGACGTCGATCTGGAGCCTGATAAATACGTTGTAAGAAAAGGGAAGCGTTCGTTTGTTCTGTGTTTCAAGATGCCTAAAGCGTAGCAGCTCTCTAATGAAGAAGTGAGTAAAATTTTGCATTTGAAATTGCTCGGTAAGACTGTTAAGAAAATATCGAAACTTTTAAATTGTTCTAAAAGTATGATTTATCGTGTATTAACTCGTAAAACGACATATGAGCCAAAACCTCGTTCGGGCAGACCACGTGTGACGGATATACTCAGTTATAGACGGATACAAAGAATGGCTTCAAGTCAGAAAATGTAGGTTCGCGAAATTACTAGAGCTTCTCGGTTGCAAATCTCCAAGAACAATGTTCATAGACGAATTATAGAATCGGGTTATATGATCCATGCAAAAATGGATCGTACCACTCTCAAAGCTTCACATTAGTAAGAGATTAAAATGGGCTTGTAATCACATACCATATGGTGATAAATGAATGGCTGTCCTTTACAGTGATGATAAAAAATGGAACCTCGATGGACCTGACGGGAATATAAAATATTGGCATGATTTACGAAAACAGCCCAGGTGCTTTTTCAGTAGGCAAAGTGGTGGTGGATCTGTGATGGTGTGGGCGGCTTTCTGTTTCAACGGTCAAGTGGATTTTGCCTTTTTATGTGGCCGACAGAATTCTCCTAAATACACAGAAACACTAGAAAATCATCTTATGCCATTGGCAGAAAACATTGGGGGACGAAATCGGGAATATCAGCATTATAATGTTCCCATCCATACCTCCAATGCTACAAAAAATTATTTAAACTCAAAAATATTACTGTTCTTGAGTGACCACCGATGAGCCCTGATCTAAACCCGATTGAGAATGTGTGGATACCATCTCTCGGAAGGTGTATGAGAATTGAGGGCAATTTTATTAAATGAATGCCTTGAAGAGAGCCATTGAAAGTGCATGGTACAACTTGGAACCAGTGATATTACAAACCTTAATTATATCGATGGAAAAACGTGTATACGATGTCATTCTGAAAAATGGAAAGACTTTAAACTATTAAGAGCATTGTATTGAGCAACTTTTGCTGAAATGTCATATTTTCTATAAACTTTTGGGACACCTAATATCTCCATTTTGTTCTATAATTGAAATACAAATTGTTATTTTTTCTAAATATTTCGTTGAATGCAAGTCGCATATGGTTTGAATAAACATATTTGTAATTGGTATTTGTATGCCTTTCCGTTTTGCTAAAACATATATTTTACTACAGACTATAAACTTTTGGGACAGTGTGTATCTCTTAAGGGATCTCAGAACTTCACCTCCCCTCAAAAGAAGACAACCGCCTCAGACCGGCCTTCGTCACTGTTGAGGGAAAATTTCTAGAACTCCCCGGACCGCCTAGCTCGGTGTGAGAGGGTTAAGCTGTATATCCAACAAGTGACATTTGCACCAGTTAAGCACAAACCAAACCAAACTACATCAATGAGCATATTTAAAGATATATTATTTATAAAAAAAATTACTGGATAATTCAAAATTTCTAATGCGTCAATCCATAAAATGGTGGTCTGTTCATGATTGCATATCTGAAAATAGTCTTATTTTTTAATTTCGCTTCCAAGTACATACAGGATGTCCATAGTTAAACGACCCTATTTTAAAGTTGTCTACAGAGGAAACTATTGCTCAGAAAGTTGTGAAATTTTGTGGAGGACATAAGGAAGGATCGAAATTTGTTTCAGCAGAAAGAAAAGGTTAAAATGTTGTCGCTAGAAGGCGTTTTGTAATGAATTACACATTTGGCATACATTTACGATAGTTTATAAATTTTATTACAACAAAACATGTTCCACATTTTTAGCTACCATCTGTAATCGTAAGATAGCATGTTCCACAGTTGTCCGCAGTGTGTTCTGGGAAATGCTAAGAACATGTCGTGAAATGCTGTCTTTAAGATCAGGTAAAGTTCTTGGATTATCACGACTTACCAGGTGGTTCAAATGTCCCCAAAGTCAAAAGTCACGTGGATTAAGGTCTGAGGATCAGGTAGGCCACAAATTACAAAAGTGCCGGCTGATGAAACGTTCTTCTATGAAGCGCTTTTTGAGGACGTCCTTAACACAAAGGATAAAGTGTGGAGGAACATAAAAATTGTGCGTGCAAGACACTAATGTGCTTGCAGATACTGAATAATTTTATTCTGTAACAACAATGCATATCGCTGCCCGGTGCTCGAGCATATTACTGAACCTCTAACACTTAATTCTTCGAAAAACTCCAAGGTAAAACCAAGGTATTTCCGAGTAAAACGCCTTCTGGTTGCAAAATTTTAACTAATTTTTGTTTTTCAAATAAATTCCCATCGCTTTATTATGTCCTCCACAAAATTTCACAACTTTCTGAACATTAGTTTCATCTGTAGATAGCTTTAAAATAGACTCGTTTAATTATGGACATCCTGTATAGGTATGATTTTATTCAAACTTTCTTTAAAAACTAAACGACATGAAGTATTACAATAGATGACATCTAGTCATATATTGTCTAATCATATATCTAGTATTACAATATATGAATTTTTATTTCGTTGAAATCGTCAGTATATGTATAGTATATTGTTTAAATTCTTCATTCAATCTTTTTGAAGACGCTTTCTTATCGATGTATTGGAAATTAAAATTTCCTCAACACATACAGTTTAAAGAAGAGTAAAGAATGTTGTGACTAAAAATAAGTTGGAAGGGGCTGAAATTAGTTTTTAAAAATAAATCACCTCTGTTACAAATCAAGATTTTTAGCGGGTTACCTTCAATAAGCATTTCATGCTATTAATGCATTGATTTTTAAAACATAGCATTTTTAATCCTTTTAAAATGAAATCTCTAACGAAAAATTAATTGAACAGTAGCAACTGATATTATACAAATAACCGTAAGAAGATTTGAAATATAAAGAAAATCATGTTAATTTTTCATCTCAACAAATACCATTTAGCTGATTTTCTCTTTATTTCGACATGATTTGTAAAGTACCCAAGAGTATTAATTATATCACTATGAATATCTTGCTTTTAGCCATTTTCTATATTATAAAATGAATTTCTTTTTTCTTTTTTTTATTGATAAATGGGTAGGAAACTTCTTTTTATAAATTTTATGATCAGAAATGTTATCGATATTTTTATAATAGGAGTTTCCAATAATTTGAGTTTCAGCCCTTAAATGCCCAGTGTTGCCTTAAGGCCGCATACCCAATTTTATCTTCTAAATTCATGAGAATAAGACTGAAGCTCTAATGCCTGTTGTTTCCGATAGCATACATATTGAAAATGTTATTAAATCTATTTACAAAATATAGATGGCAGCCTGAGTGCTGATTAGAAAAACAAAAATAAAAAAATGAAATTTTCTTCTGAAATAAACCCAAGAGTTTTCAGTTGGTGACAAACTGATTTTTAGCCCTAAACCATACTTAAAACAAAATGGGATTTTTAAAGTATTTTTCCCATGTTTTATTCAAGAAATGAAAATCAAAAACATCTTTAAATCAATTTTTAAAAAGTCGGGCTTTTAAGGGTGAATATGCCACATGATGTTGAAAATTAGCTTTAAAACCCCAGCAGAATTCCGTATTTCCTCTTTCTCTCTATGAAGACCTTTGAATCTTTCATGATGAAACTGCAACAAAACTGTCAAATGATTAACAAATTAAGGAAAAGTAAATCAAAAGAATTGATTTAAATATCAAATAATTCTCGAAAGCTTCGTTTGATAGTTCCATATAAAATCAATTAATTTTGAAATATTAATTTATTTTGGCATTAGACTTTATATAAGATTGTACTACAATCATTAGTTCATTGACTAACTCCATGCATTTCTTACAATAATATATTCATTACACAAATTTAATTAAATTGTGTATTGAAATCATAAATGGAAAGAGATAAAATGTTTAAGAGCATTTTGCGCATTGTATCCACATTTGAAACTAGAGCTACAAATGAAAAAAGTGATTTCTTTTCATTTCGAATATGAAAACAGTACTGTTTTTCCATTATTATTTTTATTATAATTTCAGGAAAGTTAAATAATTATAATAAAACTATTCTAGATATTAGAGTTATCTTATACTTCGAACTTACTGCATTTTCTCTTATATTAAATACTTTCAGAAAAAACTCTGAAATTATTTATCATATTTAGGACAAATTTTCACAAAATAGTTTATATAAGTTTATTATAGTTTCGCAAAATAGTTTATAAAGACATATGAGGATGTAATAAATTATTCCATACTTCAATTTTTTCTTTTCTTGTTGTTATCCAACGACACTTTTGGAACAACTTCAAAATTACTAATCAAAATATTCAACTCTATAAAAACTTTAATTTTATTCATTAGAAAGCATGCACAAGTACATGGAAGGAAAGTGTTTCTAAAAGAAGAATTTCATTTCTTTGTTTCTTATATATTTTTCTATAAAAACATATAGTCTAGATATTTAATTCACATGGTCTGCATTCGCTGCTTATAACTTTAGATGTTATCTTTATCTTTGGTTTGTAAATCAATTATCAATTTCATTGGATCAATTTTAAATTTTATTTTAAATATATTAACCTAAATTATGAAATAAACGTCATATTTATCAATTAAAATGAAGTTGAGCATATGGCTAACAGTCCAAATTGAGAGACAATAGAACATTTTCAATAGATTAAATTAATAAATTTGTTTATATAAATGTGCTCATATAATTCACTTCAGAAGAAATGTTGGAATTTTCAGGTACTATGAGTTCAGTTTAATTTGTAAAGAATTTATTCCAGTCCAGCCAAAATAAAGCGTATAACTGAGCCCCTAGGTGAATACAGATTTTTATATTTTAAGAACTGTTTACATTTAACACAAAGCACTATATGATTTATAAAGATTTAATGAATCTAAGTTCACGCATTTGTAATCTTAAAGCTCCAAGCATATGATTTTTTTACAAAATGTAGATTTAATTTAAATTAAAATGTTTAGCACTTTTCGCAAACATGAATATGGCAATTGATATTATCACAGAGGCGTTGAAAGTTGAGATATCAATGTCCTAGGTGTCTGTTAGTTTCGGAAGTGTCGGGAAGATAAAGTGTTTTTTGTGTTTAAGTCCACATATATGAAAGGTGGGGGGAAAGAAAGTTAAGATATCAATGTCCTAGGTGTCTATTAGTTTTGAAAGTGTCGGGAAGACAAAGTGTTTTTTGTGTTTAAGTCCACAGATATGAAAGGTGAAAAGAAGGAAACAAATGAATGCCCCTGTAATACCGATTGATCTCGCTATCACATTGGGTGGTTGTAGTTAAAAATATTACAGATATTGTGGTAAAAATATTGTGGTCCTTCAGTCACGTAGTATCAGGACAAGCTATAGAATTTGTCGAATATATTATGATCTTGTTTCAACCACTGCTATAATGACAACAACACATATCGTACTTTATTATTGCCGAAATATATCTTCATGAAAGTTATGAAATACACAGACTGAACATAACTCAACATAATCCGTAAAAACTCTAAAAAATTGTAATAGAAATTTACTATCCATTGTAATTTTTTTATCTTTATTAGTGTTGATCAAAAGGAGGCATTTTTCAATGTTGCAAGTCCAAGCAATTATTTTCATGAAGTCTATAATAGTATCGTGCTGCCATCTCTTATCATTTTATCACACTATACACTTCACAGGTTCTGTTTTTCTTAAATCATGTACATGTGTACTACACAATGTGTTTTAAAGTAAACCAAAGATTGATTAACAAATATAAAATTTTGTGCTAAATGAAGGAAAAATATAATGTATTGTAAGTAAAGTACTAAAAAAGTACTCTAAAGCATTTTAATTATTCATTTTTTCTAAGTTTAGGAATTTCTTTTCAATCTAAAATGCTTGTAAAGTAAAAAATTGTAATCAAAAACCCCATCCAGATGTAATATAAAATTATTTCATAAAAAAAGTTGCCCCGAAGAAGTTTCTTGATGTAATTTTAATTCTCATCACCAAAATTTCAACAAACAATGTATGTTTTAATTCAGCGTGTGTAAATATTGTTTTCAAATTATTTGGTTTTCTATAAAAGTTTATAACATTAATATTATGAGAAAATTATTTGCCTGTGAATAGGGTTTTTGTGAATAAATCCAATTCATTTGCGAAAACTGATCGATTTATTATATCAAAATATACAACAGAATAGTTTATTTAGTTCTTACTAATTTGAGATACGTTGAGATGCTTTTCACAGATTTCACACCAAAAATAATCAAGAGATAGTTTAATTTAGTTCATATTCGACTTGAATTTTGGAGAGATGACATCCGCTCAGTTGTCATTTTCATAATTAGACCACAGTTCAAAATTCCATTCCAAAACAGCCCTTGTGTAGCTTAAATAAACAGAGTGTTATTCTAAATAATTTTAACTAAAGCTTTTACTTTCCGCGCAAAAATCCAAATATCAATTCATATCAAACAATTATATACTGAATAATTTTGCTTCTGTTGTATTTAACTAACATTAATGTTTATTTATGAGAAAAAGTAGTTGTTTCGCTTTCTGTTTATATTCAAGTGTTTAAATGGTCTTCTTTAATGCTGTATTAGAAAATAGATTTTGTGTTTTTTGACAATGTTTCCTGCGTGGAAATTCATTCAAATTATAATATTCTTAAAATCTCCAGGACCGCTTTCCTAAAAATATTGAATTTCAGCTGCAAAACAAAGTTACGAAGCTATCATTAGGTTTAGCAATAATAATAAAATAATAATAATGATAATAAACGAACAGAGAATGTGGATGGAAATGAAATGGTATGTTTGTTTTTCTTTAGGAACAGGAAAGATTGTGTTATTGAGACATTCAAACAAAAGGATGGGAAGTTTTTTCATGATCGGAATTAAGAGAACAAAATATTACAAGGAAGGGAAAAATTAATAGAAAGGATAAGGAAATATTCCTTATTTTCACAACGTTATATGCATTTTTTATATTTTAACTCAATTTATAAATTGATATTTTATGCTGATGCCACAGAACAGACTCTTAAAAGAAGAAGTCAGCACATTCGTGCCAGAATTGAAAGGAAAAAAAGAATCAAATTTGTTTAATGTTATTTTACTATTTATCATTTTTATTATTTTTTCGGTAACTTGGGGGGAAATATTTGATTCGTTGACTTGAATTCGAATTTGGAAACGAAAAAAAAAACGTACTTAGACTTGTTATTTAGTATGCCCTCTTTATTATTTTTTGAACAACAAGCATTTAAAGATAAGAAAGTTCTTCTTTGGACAAATCAAAAATTGATTCAGAATAAAACCTACAGATGTCACCACGACACATTTTGAATTTAATTAAACTGCATGCTTCTTGGAAAGCTTAACATTACTAAAGACATCGAAGGCGAGGGGACAACACAAAACAGTATGAATCTAACACTAAATTTCAATTAACTAAAAAATGTAAGCTAATTAAAATACAGTACATTATCATATCAAGAAATGCCCATTCGATGCTTTATTTCAAAGTGTTTCTTTCTTTGTTCTATTTACGAAGATACTACATGCCATTAATATTTTAAGTATCTATGCTTTGATATTTTTTGTTTGAAGTCTTAGATTCTCAGTGGCGTTTCTTTTGACTAACGAATCACCTTTATCACAGAAACAAGTACCACATAAATAAAATACAAACGTTAAAATAAAGGAATGCTTATAGTTAAGTTTCGGTTCAGAAACTGGTTAGTTTTCATTTCCTTACGGTAAGTTTTTAATGCATATCTTGTAATAAATGTAAGAAAGTAAGAAATTTGCACTATTAAATCTTTTTATTGCATAATCTTACTTATTTTGTTCTCAGAATTTGTTGGGACGTTCTAAAAGAAATTGTTTTATTGTTATTTTTTCAAAAACTATTTTAAAAAAACTTGAATTTTTTCATAATTGTCTGTCTTACAGTTTCATAAATATTTTTATGTTAAAATTGTGTCTACAGAACTTTTGTATTTTTTCTGAGATACCTATTAGAGATACTCTTAAGATAATACGAATCATTTACTTTTTTCAAAATTTAATTTTACGTTTACAGAGTCTTAAAAATATAACAAGAAAACTTTTTCATTGAATTTTCTTACGTCTCAGTATTTTAAAGAAATCAAATTCGTAACTAAATATAAATATCTTCCCAATTTCAAACTGAATTTTCACTTTCAAATTTTCTCTTTCCGATATATGGGTTTAATCAGGCATTTCATACTTATTTGTATCTTTTATTACTCACAAGAACTATTCAATGAAAAAAATGCTTCTAAATTGCTTTATTGCATTTCTATAACATAATATTTTTTTTCTTTTAATCGAAGTTCCCCTGGTTAAATTGTAAACATATTTATAGCGCAGTAAATATATTTATTTCCCGGGAGGAAACAAGAAAATCTAATTTTCGTAATTCTAGTTAAAATTACTCTAATGATGAGTGTTTAAGCAATTAAAGAGCAGCATTATTGGATGCTTTTTTTACTAAAGCGCCTGTTTAATTTTATGTTTAAAATAAGCCTATCTTTCTTCTTTTTTCATTGGATTTAAGAATACCTGCATACCAGTTTTAAACATGAAGAAAACGAAAAAAAAAAAGAAACTAATTACACATTTGCTGTGATGATGCATAATTAACCTCTCTAAAGTCATTTAAATATTTAAATTTAAACAGTGGTTATTTTACTTTTCACGGACAGCGATTCCGCCCCAAAAAAGATGAAAAAGAATCCACCGCATTTCTTTTTACTTCTAAACTGTGAGCTGTTTAAAAAGTGTAAAATGCGACCTTGAGCACAGACGGAAGGCAAAACAATGAGATGAGTGAGGCTCTTTGAATAGCAAAATCTTCGACCTTGGGCGAAAAGAGAGAAAGAGCATTTCAAAATGCCAAACTCGACCAGACAAACTGCTAGTTTGTTCCACATTCGGGAGATATGACCGAGTCATTTGTTTGTACTTCCTGTTCGGGAAAGCGCGCTTAAAAAGCGGAACTATTTCTTTTCTTTTTCCATCTCTTTGAATACATTTTGAGCCTGAGATTTTTCTTTCTTCTTTTACTTTGTTTAATCAGCGTAGGAATGATCTCTTTTTATTCTCTTCTTTTAAAAAAAGTATTCCTGTTCGCGTTATTTACAAAAAATTAGGAGCCAACGAACGTTCCGATTTCAAGTTAGAATCTTGTTCGGAAAAAGTGTGCAGAAACTATCTTCAGGTAAGGAAATGTGGACCAATAAAGCAGGAACAAAATAATTAAACAAGTTTTTGCCCATCCAATCGAACTGAGTGGTGACATTTTTATTTAATTTTAATGAACTTTTTTCCCAAATACAAGTTTTAATTAGATGAGGAAAACTCAGAACTTATACGTATAAAACAAAATAGGCCCCAAAAAACTTGTACTTAATCAGGTATGTGACCCATTTAGTGTTGGTTACAAGAATGGACTTAAACTTTTTTTAGTAAACTAATCAACGCGGGAAGTGAAATTTCTCTGTTTTATGAAGTTTCAGTAAAACAGTAAACTGTCAAGTAGCAATAAGCGATAAAGAAAGTAAATCATTTCTCGAACAAATCCGATTTACAGTTTACTTCAGAACAGACTAATTACTGAAAAAATTTGAAAAAGCCGTTATAACTTACAAAGCTCAAAACGTGCAAACTCTACGAATGAGCAAAATCAGCAAAGTCAAGTTCAGAAGACTGAATTTTACGAATATCTAATTTAACTCGCTTTGTGTGGTCCAGAACAGAATGCTAATTTCTCTTTGAGTTATTGAGTTTGCATATACACGAGTAGACATATTGACAGACATTCAAACCCCCAAGACGGATTTGTACCGGACTTTAAATATATAAACAATTCTGGTTGAAGAAAAAGATGCTCTATTTTATCCATCTAGCTCATGTCGTTTTTGACTTACGTACGTGTCCAACGGACAGACAAATTTTCCGCCGATGGATCTCGTCCAAAATTTAATACAAATCAACAATTTCGCTGCAAAGACCACATACTGATTTTCATCTGTTTAAATTTTTTTTCGTTTGCGGACAGAAATAATTCTAAAAATGGAATTTTAGGACTCATGGAGGTATAAAAAGTGACGATTCATCAAAATCTAGAGGTTGAGTTTTTGACGACTACAATATTTTCTCTTTGTATGGTTGGAATACGAGAAAGTAGTTCCACGAAGAGCAGAATACGAAAGGTGGCCTTTGAAATAAACTATGCCATTCACTTCAGTCAAAAACAAGTGACTGCAAAATTTCCCTCTTTTCAAATGAGAATAGCAGCATTCATAAGACGAAGAGCAGAATGAGGAAAGGTGGCCTCTGAAATAAACTGTGCAATTTACTTCAGTCAAAAACAAGTGACTGCAGGGCACTTTTTGTTCACTATTTTGGGAGAGAGAGGGTATATTTCTTATTGTTCCCGTTCTCGGCTAAAGTGTGTATACAACTATGCCGCCGTAGGCGAGCGCAAATGGTTAAGTAACTGAATTATTTTATCCACGCATTTACTCTTAATTACTGAATACTGTCCATAGCACACTTTTCAGTAAAATTTCTGTTTCTCGAACTATTTGGTCGGATTGTAGGACTTATGAAAACCCGAATCAACTATATGCAGAAAGTAGATAAGAAATATGATTTCTAGACGTTCACTTTAAATTACTAAATACTTTCCTTGACATTCTTATCTGTAAAACTTTGATTTTGCGAACAATCTGCTAGAAAAATATGTTCGAACGCACGATATTCGGACATTCACTTTCCCCTTTATCTTCCAAAAACTAATTAATTGCTTATTGTGATTTGCAGCTCAAATTCTCCGGTGGAAGTCCGCAATGGGAGCGCAATTACTTTGGTTAGCAACCAAAACAAGTAATTACGGTCTCAGCAAAAGCCTTTCTAAATCGTTTGAATAAAAAGTTGCGTTAAATGCACATTCAGCCTAAAATAAATGCAACTCAATGTCGCCGTAGCGGAGCCAGTGGAAAGAATGAATTACTGTGCAGAAGGTTAAATTACTGAATCCACGCATTTACTTTTACTTACTAAATACTTTCTATGACATTCTTTTTCGCAAAATTTATTTTTCTCTAACAATCTATTTTGACCGTATTAACTCATAAAAACTTGATCAACTAAATGCTGGTTTCGGACATACAGAGGACGGATTATAAATATGCGATTCATGCAATGATTCTATTAAGAAATTAACTTTTCTTCAAATACGCCATAGCGTATAAATTAACAAATCCTCCTTCAAATAGGTATAACCTTTAAAAAATGCTACGCTTCCGCCATTGTGTACGAACCAATTATCCCCATAAGTAATACGATCTCCCCGGCAATTGCAATCATTTTGGGGCCATCTATCCATCTCCGTTAGAAATAAAAGCCTTTCTTCAAATTCCTCGATATTTATCGAGCTCCCCAATAACAATCCGATTACGCGGATCGGTTTAACCTGATGATGCATTTCTTTCCCCCTAATCACTGACGCAGAAAAATGTCTAATCTACAGAAGGCCATTTTTCCTCCGCAGGACAATTAATAAAAGCCGAAACTAATTTCGGACATTTCCGACCAATGATGTTAGCGCTCGATTAAGCCGATAAGGCTAATCGATTGATTGATCGCCAATCAAGATACAAATGAGAGATTTGTTTTTGTTCCGCAGAGCTACCAGGACAGTGAAAAATGCCTTTTTTGTGGTTGGGCATTTTTTTCCCTTTTATCCGCTGCACATTGTGAGTTAATTTTGTTTCGATCAAATAATTGTCACTGAAGCTTTACTGTCAATATTAATTTAATTCTCAGGTAAAGTATATTTAAAATCAGTAATTCAATATTGTTGAGTAAAAACCTGTTCAAGTGTTAGAAACAACGGCTGTTCTAAAAGTAAATAAATAAAAACGAAGCATTTTTTACTTTCTCGTATACGAGATATACAAAGAAAAAATATTGCAATCGGCAAATAATTCGAACTCGAGATTTTGAAGAATCTCTACGTTTTAGACCTCCCTGAGTCCGAAAAATATAATTTTGGAATTATGTCTGTCTGTGTGTCTGTGAACACGATAACTCGGAACTATTAGAGGTACAGGGATGAAATTTATTATGTAATCCTCACACATAATTTGTAGGTTTCTGTCAAATTTTGGACAAAATCCGGCCACGGGAAGTCTGTCTGTCTGTATGTCCGTGTTAATGTGAGCGCGATAACTCACAAACTTAAATAGCTAGGTGGATAAAATTTGGTACACATTTTTATCGTCAGGAATGTAGGTTTGTGTCAAATATTGGACTTTTGAACGCAATAACTTCTTTACAAAATTACTTTTATAAATGAAATTTGGTATGTGACCTTCTTACCATAATAGTAGATTTGTGTCCAATTTTGGTGTCAATCGGTTAAAAAAAGGCGTTCACATTCCAAATTTCGTTTTCTTTATCTTACACCCAGCCCTATTGGTAATCACGCCGGCTTCTAATTCCAATTCCGCGTTGGACGACCTTCGGAAATCGTGGTATGACGTTTCGCTTATTTTTTGTTTCTCCATTGCGTTAGGTGTTCCTGTTGGTTTCACTACATTCAGCTCATTTTTTTTCTCTACATGTGTTAGGAGTATACGAGAAAGTTTAGGGAAGACCACTCCCACTGGTTTCTATTATTAAAATCATTTGTTTTCTGAAAAAGAAGAAATTTTTTAATGGATTTATTTGAATCCTATTTAATTTGCGATAAATATTAACTTCGAAATTTTGTAAAGTTTTCATTTCAAATTCAAAAAAAGAAGAAGAAGGAAAAGAGATAGAGAGAAAGCGGTACCAAACATTGTTTCAATAATTGTATTTTTTATTTCGTTTAGTAGTTGTGTTATTCTAAATACGTAATCATTCTGTTTTGTATATTTATGTTTTTAACTTTTGCTTCTTCGCACATTTATTTAATGTTTATGATTACTATTGTGTGTTCTTCTAAATACTGTAGTTATTATCATATTATATGGTTTTCGTGTGCGTTGTACATTACATATGTTTCTGTAAATTTTCTCCGACACTTTTCATGCGGCTTACTCCCTTTTGGGTAGACGAAGCCTGTGAAAGTTTGATAACTCCTTAATCCTTAATAATATAATGAATGTGAAAGTGTGTCTGTCTGTCTTTCTGTCTGTCTGTTTGTTAAGCTTTTACGGCAAAACTACCAAACCGATTTGGATGAAAATTGGTTACGTTAAATTAATTATTTTTGACTACAGACAACAATTAAATAATTAGCAAAGCCCATTGACTCAGCGATTCTCGATGAAGATTATTTTATTTTTCAATCAACTGTCACGTGATCCTTCAGGAATGCGAAAACATGTGGAATGTGTTTTTCCGCTGTCACTTCGGAACAAATTGTCCGATAAAAAAATATTTTTATATCATCTTAAAGTCCAAACTTTTACCTTTTCTGTGATAACAACTTTATATCTGTGACATTTTTCCTTCAATTATTATAAATTTTTTAAAGTTTAATAGCTTTAATTACGTGCAGACGATTTGGAAATAACGCAAATTTATAGCTACTCCGTTGCTAGGCAACGGTTAGACTTTGAACTAATTTACCTTTATTTCCGAAAATTTTGCTTATCTTTATAAATATCTATCAAATAAGGTAGAAATTACATGTATTTGTCTGTCGGTCGGTCACAAGAACTCCTCCTAAACGGTGAACGGTAGCGACAGGAAATTTACACACAACATTCTAGAGCATATTTCTGGGTCAAAGGTGCTATTTTCAACTTTCAGAGTCAATTAGTTCTTAAGATATTTAATTAAATAACGAAAATTAGCTGCTTTTAAGCCTAATGCTTAGACGTTTTTTGGCAATAACTTCTGAAATATTTATTAGACAACATTTATTTTTATGCCAAATTAAAGAGCAGAAAATTATCTTTCTAAAGATGATAATTCCTTTGAGATGAAGTGTTTTCTCTGACTGTTAGAAAGGTTTAAAAAAAATATTTTTAACGCAATTTCTAACAATACTTTTTATTCTTATTGAAATAAATTCAAGCCAAATTACTGTTTCGCGCGCGGGCTTTTGCCAGTGTTAAAGATGATATAAGAAAATATTGCTTTGTTTGACCATAAACAACAAAGAAAACTTTACACTTCCGTTTTCCCGTTGTCGTAGGATTTACAGCTTTTAATACGGTTACACAGTGATCCAATGACGTTAGTGAATTAATCTCTCGATGTTTTGTTTAATTTTCACAGTGAGTTATTATAGAATATCCATCTGTAGATACGGTAATGGGCATTAACAAGGATCATCATATCCTTCAACGTCTTAGAATTGTCAGGGGCACCTACTGACAAGCCGAGATTGAAAGTCGGTGTGCCAGTACTACTAAAACGTAACCTCGATATACCGAGACTGAGCAATGGCAAAGGTTGCAAATTACACACCTTGGTCCAAACGTCATGAAAGCTACTGTTATGACTGCTATAGGGAGAAGAGAGAGTGTTTTAATACCACGCCTCCCGATAATACCGAAGGATTTATCATCTCAGTTCAAAAGGTAACAAATCCCTTTAAAAATATCATTTGCCAGGCTCAGGGCCAGACACTGAAAGTGGCAGGCGTACATTTGGAAAAACAATATTTTTCGCATGGGCAACTATATGTGGCGTGTTCACGTGTGTCCAGCCCACACAACCTCTACATCCGTGCAAATAACGTGGTATACAAAAGTGTATTAGCATAGATAAACAATTTACATAACTATATCAGCATACATGTACAGTACACTCCTGTCAGTCGTCCAATTAAGTATTATCAACCGTCAAAACTTTTACTTTCCCCTTTCAAAATGCAACAAAACATTTACATTCGTGAATTAAAAAAAAAATAATTAAAATTCTTTGCGCACGAAGTCGCGGGTAACAGCTAGTAAATAATAAATGCCAAATTTAACTTAATTTTTTTAGTTTATCTAATTCAAATGCTCGTACAAATTGAAATTATCTGTTTTACAGCCTCCAATAAGATAATTTATGGTAAGTATAAGCAAAAGAAGTATTTAAGAGAGGTTTTTCATATAAATACCTATCATTCAGAGAAAAGCAAAAGCTTCTTTATTATGATCATAAAAATAGTCATAGTAAAAATAAATAACATTAAGAGTTCAATTTAAAAAATGGCTTAATTCCCGTTGTTTCCAGTGAGCTTTTCTACTATTAATTATTTTCAGAGCACTGTAGGGTAAGTTTCCGTCTCGTAGAAATATTGAAAATGCGCACCTCTACATTTTAACACAATTTAGTATATTCTTAAGATCAACCTAAATAAAGTTAACGGTGTGTGGAAAGTTATTAACTACGTAAGCTTATTAATTTGAAATTTTCAATAGATTTATTATGTCTGGCGTATGTTAATGTTGAAAAATGTATGTTTTAGACATTTTTCACATGATGTCCGTCTACAGAAAAATAAAGTTTCGAAATATCCTTGGATTGATTAAGTTTTAATATGATTACCAGCAATGCCTTCATCATAGTTTGCAAATTATGTCGTTCTTTAAAAATAAAATTTTAAACTAAAAATAGTAGAATGTTAAGATATTCGCTTTAATAATATCACGGAAGTTCATAAAATAGTATGAGAAACATAATAAATGTAGTAATGAAGCACTATTGAACTTAAAATGGGTATTAATGCAATAATAGAATTCAAATATAAGCGCTGAATGTAAATTTTTCAGTACTCTACATAATTTCTTATACGGAAAAATGGATCTTCATTTTTGTTCTTCACATATAAATGTTATCTTTTTTTAAAAAATTGCCATTTTTATTTTTGTGTCAAATTATAAGCGAAAGAAAAGGTTGTTACTTCGGCAGTAGTCGAATGACAGGTTTTTCTCAGAGATATTATTGTAATAGAAAAGTGGCTGTATAGTAAAAAGAAAGAGGAAGAAAACTTTTCTAATTTTATCATTTCCAGAAGGAAGTGGTAATTTCCTGAGAGCGATTATAGAATGAATGTCAAACGATGAATCTTATCTGCCGTTCGGAACCTTGAACTGCTGAACTATATAAGAATGTCCAAGGTTTAATTGCATTATTAAGCATAATCAGTAATTGAACATAGTACATTTTCCATTCAAAACGGTTTTAACATATCATATATTACTCAAATTTATTTTTTCTTTGGTGAAAGTGAATTTTTAGACTCAAACTGGAGGTGCAGTATAGTTTTGAAAACAAAGAAATAAAAGCTTGTCAACAATTTACACTTATTCAGTGCTAGCCGCCTTCTTCGACCTGCTTGTTCAATGGGAATATGGTTTCAATTGAATCTTGCATCATTTTATATTCTTGGTTCTCTTAACAACGTAATTTTAAACTCCAGATTATGGTATATATTTAACCCATGTTCTATTAATGACCTTGGACTTCTTATGTTCATTATCTACGTAAATGTTCCCAATGGAGTCAAATAACTGACTATGTCATGTAACCTCTAATTCCATGTTGTCGACACTATCTTCACTTTCTTATTCCTCCTGTAAAATTTGCATTTGATTTCAACATTAAAATGACGCGGCATATTTTAATGTTCTTGCCAGCTGCATGTTAGCTGATTAAAGAGTGCCGAGAAAAGAATGAAATCATAGTAAACATAACCATTCAGCTTAATGGATATATTTCTTAATGTAAGCAAAGCAATGTCTCGGAGAGCTTGATTTACAGATTTCACAAAACTCTTGACGAAAAAAAAATATGAAAGCGAAGTGTATTAAGATCCTAACTCATATTACAACAATGAAAGAGAAATAGGCATTTAAATATTTGTTTAAACAATGAAAACGGTTTGAGTTGCGTTGCAACAGTGAACAGTAATGTTGTAAATTATACCAAAAAATTCTTTTCAAAATTTATTCAAATTAGTTATTAGTTATTATAATATTTGCGCTTTCTGATAGTGTAAAATGATTTTTGTGCTGTAATATTTTCGAAGGTTATTAAGAAAAAACGCAGAAATTTCGTTTAATTTTTAATTAATTAAAATTCCAATTAAAGTTTCAAAAGAAGCTCCTAGGTGCACATTCCAATGCTCCAAAGTATGTTTGTGCCAAATTTCATAGCTCTAAGTCCCGCAGTTTGATCTGTAGAGGACCGACACACACAAACACACTTAGTCTTTTACTATTAGTAGAGATAGAGATATAGAATTCCTGCAAATCAACTTCATATACAAAAGTTACATGTAATGGTTTACTGTACAGTTTTGTTGCACTAATTTACAATATTGTCGACTGTACAACAATATCCAATGCAACATTATTTTTCCACGATGTTTGATGGAATAAATTTAATTGACCATTTTATGTTATTAAAATCAAATCTCTGTCCAAACTAGCATTTTTGCACTTAATAATTCACCATAATTAATTGACATTAAGCATAGACTTATTTAACCTGTGGAAGCTTTTACCATTTAACGTTCTCTTATACATACACAATGCTTTGTGTTAAGCTTTGCCATCTAAGAGAAAAGAATCTTTTCTGTATTTTGGAATTTTTCTCGTTGGTCGGTGGAACTTGGTAAAACTTTAAAGCATATACCGTATAAGGTACTTACGTATTAAAGCCACCAAGGCTACAGATTTGGCGGTTTTTGTACTTACGTATTAACGCCAATTTGGCGGTTTTTAAGTGCCGCCAACGCCACCGCAGCTACAGATTTGGCGGTTTTTGTAAACAAGATTGCTCTTTATTGGAGCATTACCGCCAATCTGTTGCCTCGGTGGCGTTAATACGTAAGTACCCAGTATAAGTCTGGTTAACCGAACTAAAGAGGGGGAAGCCGGTTCGGATAAAGATTTTCTCGGTTAAGCCATGAATATTTGTTACTATTTTGTATCAAATTGCAGTACATAATTCTGAAACGAATTTAAAGCTCTTTTTGCAGGTTCTCGTTCTTCATTAAGATTAACAAAAAGTTCGGGAGGAGTGCGCTTGAAAGGCGCAGGTAAACATTCGTAATTAATTACTGTCAATACCCATTAATTTTAATTTTTAGTATTCTAAAATTAATCACTCACTTTCTTGGGGATGCTTAAAAGAAAAAAGTGGGGATATCATTGCAAAGAAGTTCCGCCTTCGCGATTATTTCTTGCAGTACAGCAGGCGTTTTCTAGATTGGGGATTTCAGAGGCATTTCGAATAACCCGGGTTTCGGTTAACCCGAGTTCAATTAACTGGGGTTTGACTGTATGCATTTTTAGTGTATAGACCATACAAAAATTTATACTGTAAGCTTGATTAGTTCCTGAATAATCGCGTTTGCGTACACAAAAATAGATAGAATGACAGTCATTGAACCATTTGAATTTTTTTGGTCCAAAATTTGATACAGACAGCAAATTCTGGTGATAAAATCATATACTAAACTTCATCTACCTTGCTCAATTCGCATTTGAGTTATAATGTTTACCATGGATGGGCATGCAGACAGTCTATATTTTGGCGGATTTTGAACAAAATTCTGCTAAAATTTACGATTTCAATGCAAAAATAACGTACCAAATTTAATTTGTTTAACTCGTTCGATATTTTAGTTATGGTTTAATAGACAGACATAATTTCATAAACAGTTGTTTTCGAAGAGGAAGGGGATGGAAGAACTAAAACATGGGGGGAAGAGATTCTTAAAATTCTCCAGATCGAATTTTTTGATGATTACAGTAGTTTCTTTGTCTATACTTTACATACGAGAAAGTAATAAAAAAGGTAATGTAAGTAAAATATCATACTCTTCATTATACGCATATGTATATTAAGAACAGCTATGTAATGTGTTCGTTTTTAATAAAGATTTAGATGGTTCCAATCAAAATGTGTATCACCGGTAAACGTCAAATCTTAGAAAGAAAACAACAAATTGACGACTGAGATTTTTATAACTTTCAAAACGGGGAATAACCGTGATAGGGAATGAAACAGATAAGAAATTATTTATTCGGTATTTTAAAGATCCACGAAGCCCATTGCGAACAGCCAACCGAAATGAAAAAGTGAAAATTACAGTAATTATACTTTCAAAAGTCTGGGTAAAAGGATTTATTACATACATAGAATCAGAAAATAGAGAAATATCCTGTTCCAACACGTTTGCTAGAATTAGAATATGATTAAGAAGAGGATTAAACTACAAAACATAAAAAAATTAAATGCCCCGAAAAAGTTCTTCTGTGCATTCAAAACAGCAGAACTCCAAAAATGCCATATAAAATTAAACAAAAAGACGTTCTAAAGTAAGGGAAAGGAAGTTGAATAAACCGAATCGAATGACGAGAAAATTATACATCTAGCAATATATGGAAATTAACTGCGCAAATTAGAGTGTGAACTGGAAATGCATACACTGGACATAACAACAACGTTGCATTCATCCATTTCCTATCCTAGCTAATATATATTACTCTGGACAGATTCGAGACTTCAAACATGATGAAGTACAAGTAGTAAAAACATGTGAAAACGGCTACTGCCAGTATTCATTTCAATAAGACGACAATAATTTATATTGTATTATATTTTCTATTAAAATTCAGACAACCGCAAGGAGGTCATCCGCTCCATCCGGTTCAAGATTTTCTTTGAAATAAGTGTTTCTGTGTATTTTGTTTTACGAATGTCTTTGTACTGGGGCCATCGATAAATTATTTGTGTTGTCAAAATAAATTTTGTTTTACATGTGGTTGTGTGGCGACTTTCCGGTAACACATCCATTTCGCTCCGTCACTATAACCTAGTTTCCCTCCCCATTCCCAGGTATAAGTTTCTGTGACGAAAAAAAGATATAGAAGTGCTCAATCCAACACTAAAAACATGAATATGCAAGGTAACAATAGTCTTTTCCTGAAGACAAAAAAAATTGTTGCACAAAACCTGTATACTTAGATAAATAGTTATTTTTGTGAAATGCTAATTCAAATTTGTAATAAGATCAATTTCTTTAGCTAATTTCTACTCGTGGCCCCTTTGAAGTTCGAAGAATCTCAAAACGACATTTTAGCTCTCGCCATGAGTTGTCCAGCACTGGTTCTGTAATATTAGACATAACACCCGTTATCCTATCCTTCATTGTTTCAGTATCACGAATTGGTGTTGTAAATATTCATAACAACGTCTAAATCCTTGATGTGAAATGGTCGATTTATTTCATGAAACCACAGAAGCATTGCGCTTTTTTCCTCATAGACGCTATTTCGATAAAATTTATAACAGGTTTACGATTATGAACTTGTTGTGCCATCTATTCGATGATAAAAAGAAAATTTTTAATAGAAGGGTTATAAAATGATAAAAATGTTGCATTACTATCTTCAGCGGCTATTTTATTATAATATTTTGTAATCAGGGAAAGACTTTGTGTTCACCCTATTTGTTAATTAAGATTCACAATCTTTAACAGACTTCGACCATTTTATGTCCATAATATTCAGTTTCAAGCAACATTTTATTTCTAAGTGAAACTTTTGAAAACGAACGGAAAATACGCTTTAAATTACATTTTATATTTAAAAAGCAAAACCGAATAAATAGGAAGGCTTTAGTAGATGTTAGACAATAGCTCCTTGAATATATTTTGATCTCAGTCTGAATAAACAACATCATTAAACCTTAATTAATTCGTGAAGGGTTCCGTCTGAACTACGTAGCCACCGTTTGCCAAACGTACTACAAGTTGAAAATAATGTATCTGAATGTAAATGACTGAGGTGTGACCTTCAAACGTAAAAAGCTAAACCTGCAGACGTAATAAATGACTCGCCTCTTGTTCCACAGATTAATTTCACGAATTTTAATAGCAAAACAAGGCATAAATATTCAGTTTTTCTGATCATAATCAGTCCATCTTCAATAGTAGCTTCCATCTCCATGAAGTGCGGTCTAGCATCGGCAATATCTATATGATAAAAGTAATCTTTTAAGGTTATGTAATCTTTAATGATGAAACAGAATAGGAATGTCACTTTATTTGATATGCACGTGACCCAGTTATAGCCCATCATTGGAAGAATCACCATTTAATCTTATTTTATTTGTTGCACTTATGCTTTTATTTGAGCACTTTTTTTATACCCTCATGTAGATTTTTTAAAAAGATGACATAAAATTGACATTTTGCTACCAAACACCTTTTATTTTTATGAACTCAGATTAAATTTTTGATTTCTGCATTTTTTATATACAAATCTTATATTATGTATAGCCAAGCTATGACTAATAGATTTATTCTTCGGTTCAAGATCCAAATAATCAGCCATGTTTATCCTGTACATTTGCTGAAGATTGTTAAAATCAACATTAGACTAATTGAAGTTAGGCAAAATTAGTTTTAGAGACAAACTATTAGAATAGGAAACAGCTGATTTGACTTAGTTATATTTTAAAATCATGTTCAGCGTTTTAACTATTTTGTCGTAGACAGCTAAATTGAAATCTTTGTAGCAATATCTGGAAGCGCATATTATATCTCATAAAGTTAAACAAAGTCATATATAAGAAACATACATCAAAGATTCTCCTACAGAAAAAACACTTGTTGATATTTTTTGATACACTAGACGTGAGATCTAACATAACTTTTGCTGGGGACTTACTTATATACTTAGTCGCCCATAACTCGAAATATTTTCATCTTCATTATTCCGGTACAAGATAAGATGAAATGGAATTTTATCTATTTTATTTGATTTTATGCTTATTGTACGTTATAAGAAATTGAACATATGAAAATAAAACAAATTAAATATTAGAATCCCGGTAATTCTTCATTTACATGGGAAAACATTCGAAAAGCAATGTCCTGTCTTTTTCAGCATAATTTAAATCTATTTTCAATAGCTTTCGTTTAAATAGGCAAAAAATTAATTAAAATATGCCACTAAAAGTCGAACCAACTTGTATTTTTTATAGACTGGTCAATGGTCATCTACTTGTGTTTATAAATTATACTGTAAAAGACTTTTAATACGTTATACATTACCCGAATTGCATTGGAGTGCTTTAATTGTGTTATTTGTTATCACTATAGGCATGAATCCATAAAATTCAAATAATTGTAAGTTTTTGTGGCAACAGCATTAAACAGTTAATTCCAGTAAGTGTAACAACAAATGATGCCAGAACTTTTGACTTGTTAGAGTGACGACTTGTTTTGGCAGAGAAACAAATAAGATGAATTTCGCAATGTGAAGCCACGACTAAGTGCAGAATATGACAACTAAATCTATATCTTCTTTCCCAAACTTCCCTAAAACAAAGTGAACAATTATTTGATCCTAAATTGACTTTAATGTCCTCCAAGTTAGCGGTAACAATGGTCTACGACTGAATTTGGAAATAAAATATATACCCCAATAATAAACCGGGTAGCTAAGACTCGAGGGCATGTTGGAGCCAAACTATTGGACGTAGAGCTTGTCAAATCTTATTAAAATGTTCATAGTTTGTCAGAATACAATATATCTTCCCAGAAAAGTCATAATTTCACTACTTTTTTCATCAATGATATTTTTATTTTAAAAAAGTCAAGCCACCCGGTTTTATCCACTAGTGGGGTAAAACCAGGCACCTATGTTAATTTTATGGGAAATTAGGAAAGCTGGATTTTTAGTGGAGAAGTAACAGATATTTTATTTCATTTTATACGGCAATTTAAGAATATTTTATAATTATATTATATATTTTATATATAATATTTTTAATAATATTTTATATGACAGCTTTCGTGAGCCCAGCTCAGACAGTTTCTATATGGGATTTACTCCTCTCATTTATTTAAATTGTAAATTATGTCATAAAAATACAAGCATTCCGTTTTTATCCTCTTCAGTAGAAGAATCATTAATACTGTCTGGCTTGGTATTGCGTCACTTGCCGGTTTTATACCGAGTGAAGAGGTTATAAAATATACAATAGAACCGAAGAACTATTAGACTAAATCCTTATTGTTTGATAGGATATAACTCCTTAGGAAACATTTAATAAGCTGGACTAAATATAGTTTTTATAACTGTAATGGTTATTAATTAAAGATAGTTTAAAAGCAAGCGAACTAGATAGCGCCAGAATCAAGGCACCCGGTTTACCTAATCTCCCTTATTTTTAAAATTTTATTGCAGATTATTATTCTATTTAGTTAATCAACAGCAGTAGATGCATTTTCCGCAGTTTAGCAATGATGGCTCTTGTGCCATAAAAAACCCAAATAAACTGTACCCAAACTACTTTTTCCCTTCACCACGCACACGCACATTCAAAATTGACCACAGTGATGATCCAAAAGTCAATACAAATTTTCTCAGCCTTCTTTCTGTTGTTTATACATACCCGTATAGCATTAAATTATCATAGAAAACCCAATGATTAGTCTCTACGGAGGCATTAAACCCTAGAAAATTCAAATGATTCGCTTTTTTATTAACTGATATAGGATAGAATCTGATTACGTAAAAAAAATCAAAGCGATTTTATCATAATGAACATGCTAATATCAGACTCCATTTGCGTAGTTTCAAGCAGTCTAATTTCCCTTTAATTTCGAAGTTAATTCGCTTGCATCATTAATCATAAATGCTACATTTATCGCTGTTCGTAATCTTAACCAAAACACCGCATTTTGTTTTTATACCACTGTGTATTCACATAAACTAAAAAACCATTTATCTTTTTAACTACTCCAAAAGATAAATGATTAAAATATAATTGTTAAAAAACTGCGTAATCAAGTAGCATGAAATGGAATGTTTTAATCCACCGCATGAGCATCGTTTTCAATCTTATCGAACTGAGCTTAAATTCTCGTTAGCCTTTAATAGATATTTAAAATACTGGATTTGATTATTAATCTCTGTTGTGCAGAGAAAGATAAAAATCTAAATTGATTTCCAAATGCCGAAGACGGATTCGTAATTTGGTAAGAAAAAGTTTTAATTTTTTCTTGAAATTCATAACAAGTTTGTCTTCAATTTAGCACTGAATCAATTCTGTATGCGCTAGGGTGAATGTACCACTGATTGACACTTCAGAAAGAGTAAACATGTCTATTTACTCTTAAAATATATCAAATCAAAAACCAAATTCAAATTAGTTTGAGAAAATTTCAGGGTAGTGCCAAATTGAAATAAGTTTATTAAGTTCTTTACCATACTGTTCACATTCGGTGAATGATTTTGGAAATCTAACTTATTAAGAAATCTTCGAACAAACGTCACCATATCCATTTAACGGAAACACATTCATTTGTAAGCCTATATCTGAACTATTTGTTGCATTCCCATTCTGAAAATGGTTTCTTCAGAAAATCAGAAGCTCTCCTATAACGTTTCATTCTTATAATGAAACATTATAGGATAGCTCTCCATTATTACGCCATCAAGCAAATCAATTAGAAACTATCATCAGTTATACATTCAAATCAATAAACCAGTAACTATAATCAATTATAAATTCAATTAAATCAGTAAGAAATAATTATCAATTATATATTCAATTAAATCAATCAGCAACCATAATCATTTATGCATTCATTTACAAAAATAAGAAAATATAAAGAATTTTGCATTCAATTAAACCAATCAGACACTCAAATCAATTATATGAACCAGAAACTGTTGTTCATCATACATTTAATTAAATTAATCAGAAACGCAAACGATGGAAATTGTGCTATTACAAATTTTTGAAATTATTTACAAACGATTTTATTGTATGTCAACATTGCCAATATAAATTGAAGTGTAATTAAGTCAAACAAAAATGAAAATTTATCTCTACTTTCTCCCAAACGTCTGGATAGCTGGTTCTTTCAAGCTAGCTTCAAAATGCAATTCTTTATTTGGTGCTTGCGGAATTTCGAAGATACCACCATTCGTCTATTCAATACATTATGCTGACACATGATAATAACTTCCTCATTATTTCCTACGATGATTTGAATTTATTTTCTCATGAGCAGACTCTTCATTTTCACAAAAAGCAACTAAATTGCTGAAAAGAATAACTTGGATACTAATGATAGATCCACATAGAAGACTTCATGAATCTGCAAATAGTTCTGCAATAGACGCATAGAAAAGTTCAAAATTAAGTCACAATAATTCTTGGCATTGCAGAGTTCACTGATGTAAACACTGACTCTCAGAAGGCACAATATGAGCATATGTACGGAATAATCTTGTAATTTCGAATGGCTTATACACCTAGAACCAGAAGAGTACTCTACCTTCGACTTTCTCGTATATTTTCAAAATATGATGCATTTTGTGTTTAACTTCATTTTATAATGAAGAGGATCATTATCAATTTCCGACCTCTTCACTTCGCGAAGAGGTCGGAAATGGACTCCCAATTGGGTCGAAAATTTGATACAGATCTAAAATTTTGACTACAAAGAGGACAAATTGCAAAATTTTAGTTATGTAGCGCACTGCGTTTCTGAGCTTTCAAAAAGAGACGCACAGTCTATCCATTGATGGATCTGGCAAAACATCTCATGCAGATCTACAATTTTATTGCTAGGATCACGTGCTGTAATCCATTCGACTGCTGCATTTTAGCTCTTTTCATATACGCACGAATACATACAAGGAGTCAACCAGTTGATGGATTTGGTTCAAACTTCTATATAGATCAACAATCCTAATAATAAAACCGTATCCCAAATTTCATCAATTTAGATAGTTGCAGTTTTCAGTTATATTTCTCACATACACCCGGAAGAACAATCAGACAGACTGCTATTTGAGTTATACGTCCAAATTTTGATAAAGGTCTATAATTTTGGTGTAAGAAGACTTCAGACCAAATTTCATTCACCTACCTCATCCCATTTCTAACCTATCGTATTCACATATAGGCAGGCATAGTTCCAAAAATGTTTTTTCCAAGTCAGAGAAGTCTAAAACCTAGAAATTCAACAGAATTACGAGTTTGCATTTTTGGAGGATTAAATACTTTCTCCTGCTTTATGTTGCATTGTAGAATATAAAAAGTGGATGTGTAATGTGACATGCATAGTTTACGAATGACTAGAATGGTCTTCGACACGACAACGGATGCCCCTATTTTGCCGTATTTCCTACGCTTTCGAATATCAATAGAGTTCCGAGAAAAATACTCCAACAGCTTTCAGTTGGCATAGATTCATTGTTTATCTAAGAGACTTATCCGAAATCACAGTATCATTACTCGCATGCACATCACTCACAGCCATCTGTTGCGCCATTACACAACCAAATGAACCTGGTAAAGAATAAGAATTACTATGTCATAATTTTTATCTGTTCCGTGCTCCGACTGAAAACTCATTAGGCTGCTTCTGTAAAAATGATTCACCTTACATTAATATGGCTTCACCGGTTTGTCTATATTTATAGTGACAGAAAGAAAAAATATGGTAAATTGAACAAATCATCAAACGAATATCCTGGTGATATGATATATTTATTTACCATAGCCGACTCATTCTATCCAAAAGGGGGGAAAGGAGACTTATTTACCCTCGTCGGCTCAGTCTACCCAAAAGGGAGAAAAGGCGCATGTAAACCCGGCGGGGAAAATTAAGTTGAAAACATTGGGTTGAATCCAAAATAAAACACAGAAAACACTATAGAACTACCAATAAACGAGAACCAGCCAAACTGCCACATCATCCCTCAAAATCAAAACCCAAAATCAGTCCCCAAAGTCTGCAATTTGGTTGCAAACTTTTCTTGAAATTTCACGACACTTTCTGATTCAACTATCCTTTGTTCTATAAAAGATTCATAAACCAATTATTCGCATTTGTAAGCGAGAAAAGAGAGAACATTCGTCTACCTAATTTGTCATTTTAAATTAGGAAACATGGTAACTGTACCTACATACGCTAGAAGATGAATGGTGAATTACTGAAACATAGTTTTTCGAAATTTTCCTTTTCTTAATTTGGAGGGGGAAAGAAATAAAGCAACAAAAATTGGAAGAGGGGAGAAATAACTAAATTCTGTGAGGTTTGATAAAAAGCATGGAAGCTCTTCAGTTCTGTATTTTAAAGCTGTAAGATGGAAATATACTTACTAAGCTCCGTTGCTTAAGACCAAAAAAAATCAGCAAAGTTATCGACTAGCTACTATAGAATACTCAATTAAAATGCAGCAGTGACTATTTTCGCGATGTCTTAAATAGAGGGATGATTTCTTAATTCTATGTTGCTGCAACCTTGCTTGGAAACAATTGAAGGCTGAATCCAAAAGCGTTTTCTTAGAAAATCAATATTTATATAAAAAAAATTACTCGCAAATGAATCAATACAATGCAAACCAATTTTGAAGAAATGATTGAAATTTCAACATTGCGCAAATTATTCTTGGCCAACATTGAACATAAATGACATTAAAGAACAGAGAAAACTTACATTAAACACGGAAGTCATTAAAAAATGAGAAATATTGCTCCAATACAGTATTGTCTTCATGAAACGAAGGTAATAATTAATTTTCGATGATAGCAGCAAATACATACTTTTGTTGTGATTTTTGCGATAAACTACGTTTTGTAAGAAAAATTAAATTTCTTATTAAAAATTTCTCAGAATGGCATCACATCTATGGGAAATAAATATATTTGCTGTCTGTTTCATAATGACTATGTTAGGCAAAAAATGATGGCAACGTAAGAAAAAAACTATCCAGTTATAATATTTTTTAAAGTTCATGAGAAGTGAAGAAATTCTCAAAATACTGAACAGAGTAAATAAATAGTTTTTCCTGCTGGAAAACAAAACAATTGTAATATTATATCAACATAATACACAGGTCCATATAGCTTTTTTGTTGAAATAAAACATGAAATTTAATTTAAATTGCTTAGCAGTTCATTAACTAAACTTTTTAGATAAAAATATAAAATATTTTAATGCGATTCTTATTAAAAATCATCTAAGTTTTGCAATAATCTTTTCTGTTTACGTGTGTTTTTCCTATAGAAAACAGAAAATAAGAAATAATTTTTTTTTCAACCTGAAATGAGCTAAAATTATTTCAGAATGTTTATTATATTAGAATGGAATAAAATGCATAAATCCAAATTATATTATGTATTTCTAACAAGGAAAAAGAAATACTATTCGAATATGAAAATAAATTAATAAACATTTTTTAATTGATTTCAGAAACATAAACCAAATTATATTTAATGTGGGAAAAAACACAAATTATTTTCAAGTTTTAAGAAATAATATTTAATGCGAAATATTTTTCTTTGTAATTCATTTATCAGAAAAAAGTCCAAACGAGTGTTATAATTTAGACCACTGCTAACAGCAAACTAACTTTTATGTTGCACCAATAAAAACTATACACGTAATACTAAAGAACAAGCACACAATATATTGAGAAAAAGGGACGGAATAAATTGTTTCATCGAAATTTGAAACAAATTAATACCAATCATTTTAAATCAATCGTTTCAATAAGATAACTCGCAAAAGTTAATTTTTCTGTTGTCTCAATTACACTTCATCGCATTTCAAATATCTTGCATTTTCTATCAATGGACGCAAACAACTCAACTAGCCATTTGAGTGCCTTTGTAAGCCATTTGAGTGAAATAACAATAAATAGCTTACACAAGAATATAATCATATTACAAAATAAGAACCAATATACTGCGGCGTCATCAAACAGGAAGAACCGTAACTAAAAACTATTTCTAATAGATATAAGAACATCACTGTGAAAATAGTTTAAATAAAATTATCTTTTGTTTCCAAAACAAAATGGTGACTTCAGAAAAAACTGTAAAATGAAAGCAATATATTTGTATTTAGGATCAAGCTAGAGAGAACTTGCATAATTCTCATAGTAAGGAAAAAAATTTCCAAAGAGAACTTGTAGAATTCTTATAGTATGGTATGAGCTTTGCAAAGAGAACTTATATCTCAGAATATCAATTCACAGACACAAAGAAAGCCAATAAGCTTTTAGTAGCGCTCATTCTTCAAAAATACTCATCGGATCTTACAGCCATTTATGTCATTTTTAATGATGTTTGAAAACATTTATTTCTCTACCCTAATGGCACATGATTCTCTACAATATTGTTACGATATCTTCCGATATTGTACGGCATTCAGAATATTGAATAACATCGGTCAATACCTTGTGATAATAAAGTAGTTGATTCAATTTAAAAAAGACTATTACATGTTATGCTCAAAGCCAGTAAGAATTGATTCCAGTTCTTCCCTTGGTGCATATTTTCTTTTACTTTTAAATAAAAGATTTAGGCCATATACTGATCATTTCTTGCAACAGGGTGATAGTTTTGCACCTTTGCTTAAAATTAAAAGTAAGCCATTATCGCATTTCACTATGTGGTTGAATTTTTACTGATAGAAAAAAGATGCAAACGAGAAAATGTGGAAGAAAAAGGAAATGCATTCTGATAGATATTTAAAAGGGATTTATGTTATTATCAAGTAAGCCATTATTATCAAGTGCAGATACATTAACTTAGGAATAATTTTGAGACTGTCCGTTATCCAAAAATGTCCTTGAATGGAAAAATTTTCAAGTAAATTTATAAACCTGGCTTATCATAAGAGTTTTCTGAAAGAATTCAAAGCACATTTTGTGAAACGTATATCAAAATACAGAATTTGAAATTTAGTAAAATATAACATCAGTGGCAAGTTTCAAATTCTTTGGAAGTTTTGACCCCTTATATCAAATATATTAAGTTAAGTTTAGATATTTTTTTGGAAATTTTTCATTTTGGTCAATATTTAAAACCACCAGACTAGTGCGTGCAATCTGGTAAATAACTTCGGAATCAAATTTCATTTTCGTACATAAGTAAATGAAATTTATGTAAGATAATTTCCATTTGATTTAGTTGCAATTTCTAGAACAAGCAATTTTCGCCGTTATACAACCAAAATGAACATCTGGTTTTCTTTAATTGCAGATCCATTTCAGTGATTTGCTCCAAATAATCTAGAACATTTGTGAGAACTGAGCTTTTCATAATGAAACGGTGATTCATTCATGAAATAAGTTTACGTTTTCTTGTCAATATGACAATAAAAAAGCTAATAACAGGATAGCGTCAGAATCTACAAATGCTTAATTTCAAGCATATTATCAAACCGTGACTACCGTAAACAATTCCCACGATAAGTTCTCCGGGTAATTTGACATTACTGTTTAGTTGAAAGGATGAGTGACTTCCCATTAATGAAAGAGTTTCCATGTTAAGAAGTTATTCACAGTTGACACAGTTTCCTGTGGCATTTTGAGATTGGAAATTGATTGTTTCGTTAATTTCAATAGAAAATTTCTTAGTTCATACACATTGTAATATGACAGTCGTTTTATCAAGGGATGCCATATTTGTGGTAGGTAAATTCATAAAAATATCTAGAAAATGGAATCAGACGATATCAGAAAATAACACGAAAACCTTAGATTTTGTTGTGAAACTCATAAAGGTTATTTCCATTTGTTTAATACAAGGTTAAAATTAAGTCCTTGTATTATCAGTAGAATAGAAGGAACTACAGAATTTCAAAAAAGTATTAAGCATTTGGGAGGAGAGGTATAAAATCACAATAGTAAAGTTTTTTTTTAAAAAAATTTCGGAATATAAATAAGAATTTTATTTACATCCATTGGACTCAAATACTTCTATTCATATCCTTCGATACAGAAGTATTTCTCTTATTTCTGATTTAAATTAACTGAAGTTAAGCAAAAATTCCTTGCTTGCGTTTTCGTTTTCATATTTCGAATTCACAATTTTTAGAATGGCATCGCCATTTTTAATTGTGATTAGACGATAAGGACTCCAAATATCCACATTAGCTACAGAACATTTGACTCGAATGTATTTAATGGCACTATGTCTTCGTAAGAGGCAGATCTTTAGTGAAATCGGGCAACAAATTCGTGATCCTTTGTTCCTGAAGGCGATACTGCAAATAAGCCATCGCGGCTACTTTATTAACCCTATGTTTTCAAGTGAATGATCCAGAATTTTTACCTTCTTCTTCAGATCGAAACAGCAGTTTCAACCCAGAACAATAATGTTGATAATGCAATAAAAAATAAATCTGAAGAAGAATAAATCCTCTGAAGAAATCATAAATAAACCATAGTGAAATTCTGATAAATCCTATTTCACGTCTTCTGTGTACAGGTGGTAAAAATTCAATATGAGCTCAAGATAAAGGAATGGGATGAAGCTTGGCAATAAATGGATGGTACAGAACTGGTAGTTCTGTTTTTATTGGAAAAAAAATTCGGTTTGTATCAACTTTCCGAAAGAACTGAATGGTTTTATCGTTTCAGACAGATGTTTAATCACATCTCATAGCGTTCTCATAAGATAGTAATAACATCACATGACATTATAGTGGTTTTTCTGACATCCTATGGTGCTTTAAAATATTGTTCACCATAAATTTAAACAATTGCAATCCTCTTTTTTTTGTGTTTGTATTCCAGTAGCATCTCTTTACGTCTCCAATTGAATTATTTCAAGAAAAAAAATTTCCATATTTTCTAAAAACCAAATTTTCTTAATATTATCAAAGAAACTAAAGTAGCAATATAATACTCATTTTTTAAAATTATTCAGCGGAAAAAATTATGTTCACCTAATTTCCTGATAATTCAGATTCCTATTAAAAGTACACATTTTTAGATTCACTAAAACTTATTTTATTTAACGACAAAATTTTATCTCATCTCTCAATTCCCTAAAAGTTTAGCGTAAACTTCGGTCATCCTGAAAAACATTTTAACCATTCAAGAGATAACATGAAAATTAATCATCAAATCACTAAATTTACTACGAGCCTTTAGTTTTTGTTCAGGAAAAAAGATAAATAAATATGTAATAGTCAACATTACGGGGGGGGGGGGAAGTTTATTTACTTCGTATGTTTCTAGGGCATGATTCAAGAATAGCAGAGTCAATACTCGTGAGATAAGTATGAAACTGTAAAAAGAAAACGTGGCTGATCCGTTTGCTAAGTCAACAGTTTACGTGTGTGTGTCAATATAATTTGTAGTGAATTCTTTGAGAAGTCTGGTTATGCAAGCAAATGTTCTCCATAAAAATAGTATGAAATGCCATAAAGACAAATAGCTTGACAGATTATTACTGCTAGGCGGTTCCGATATTTCATAATAAAACTGAATTGCTACTGCATTTTAGAGAAAATAACTCTACATAATAATTATTTTAACCCTTTAAAGGACCATTTTTTTCTAGTAGTGCTATAATAAAATAACTTTGGTATTGAGATTAATTTAAGAAGAGAAATTCATTTAGCTATTGGATGACACTAATTTTCCGATAAATATATTTATTACTCAATAATTAATTACCCAGTTAAGACACATCTTTATGGTTTTAGATAAGAAATTTGAACACCTAGGGTTCTGTTTCATCGAAAAATTTGGGAGAACTGAAGGAAAACTTAAAAAATTGATGAATTTGTTGGGAAGTGTACTTGCCACTGCCTTGGATTAAATGATACATGCTGTAATGAAACATAGATTACTTATTATTAAAGAAAAAAATTTTCTTACTATATTAGAATGAACGAAGTCATGATATCATCATGGATTAAGAAAGACTTTTCTCGCTTCCACCAGCAATAAGGGGACACATTACATTCAGAATTTTTTTATTTGAAGTATTATTGAAAAACTTTCATACTATTAAAACTTAACAATCATATAAAATCATCTTAAAGAAAAGAAATTCATTTGATCTGCTTGTTAACTTGAAATTTAAATTTTTAATAAAAATTCAATTTTTTAAATTTCCTACTACTTTTTCAAATACGAAAATTTTTTCTTGAAATTTTAGTTGAAGATTCAGTGAAATATATTACACAAAACCGTGCAGGAATTTTAAGGTACATTTAAAATTCGCGTAAATATAGATTTTTTACTGTTTTATGCGGTGAAAAATGAGAAAACTTAGCACTACCTCAATTTACTTTTTTGTATACAAAAAAATAAGCAACTGAATTCTTGTTACATGCACAGTTTTATCATATGTATAACGATAAACAAGTACAAAAATTTGAAAGATCTATCTAAAAAAGGAAAAAGCCTTAGCATTTTGAAAAAATGAAACTGAAGAAAAGTCCAACATTGAGAAAAAGCCAGTTAAAGTTGTCATTTGGACATGTTTATCATTGGCCATCGTAAATTAAAAACTAAATTACTTCTATAATATAAAAGGTACAAATTTGAAATTTTGGTACAATTAGTAGAAAGACAAGATCAACAAGATAAGCCAATAAAATAAAAGTTGATATTTTGGCCATTTTTGGGGGTAATGTGTCCCCTTAAGACTTTCATTGCAGACTAGGGTTTCAGTTTACTTTTTGTATTTTTTATTATTGTTGTGTTTTAATTTTTTCCCCTTTTCTTTTGTATTTCACCTTTACGCTGAGAAGGGTTTTGTATAACCGTAAACCTTATCTGGTCGGTTCCCTCCCGATGGATTAATAATAAAAAAAATAAGGAGAAGATCATTATGACGAAAGTTTAGACATTTTAGAGAGTTACATTAAATTCCAGCTGTATATGAAGAAAATTTAATGAAACGAAATTAAATGGCACTAATATCTAAAAGATAAATTAATTTAAAATTGTTTTGTCGGTTTGATACAAACTCGGACATAATGCGACCTTGCTGAGTTACCTAATGTGATTTTTCATATCTATTTTGACTGTTTGTCTTTCATCTTCTTATTGCCAGTGAAAATATATAATCATTCTTTGATTTTAAATTAACTGCTGGTTTTGTATGTTGTATTTCGATGAGCTTTCAATATTTGAATACATGTATTTGGCCAAACAAATAGGTAATTGAATATATATTTAAATAACTTACAGTGTATAATAATTTATAATGAATGACAAGTGAAAAGAATTTTTTTTTTATAAATAAGATACAAACAATGTGGTAATTAAATTTCATAAAAGAAGGAGATCGAAGAAGTAATCTTTGAAACACGGCTTTTATTTTAGAATCTTTGGTGGTATTTCCGTATCTGCTTTTTTCCTGCTTCAAAATTTATTTTTCGAATCAGTCAGAAAAAGAATATCAGGAAGATTCAGAATAGGTAACTGATTAGATCATACTAGTTTAATATTTCAAAGAGTTTTTGCATAGTCAAAATTTAAAATATATATGTCTGCAACTTCTTATTGGAAATATTCTATGTTGAGCCAGTTTCTTGCTTTTTCATTTACAACTTCTTCCAGTTTTTGGGTAATTTCCTTGTTTTTAGAAATCTATTTGGTTTCCTTTACGCAACTGAATTAGCAACCCCTTTTCCCTCAAAATTATTTTCCACAGTATTCTTTATTTAAAAACTGGAATTTATGTTTTTTTATCATAGAATAGCAATTCTGGTGAATATCATACCAGTAGTTAAAAAGAATGCCAAATCTGTTTATATATTTATTTTCGGAACTACTTTTAAAACCTACTCACTGATGCTACCTTCAAGAATACTGGGAAACGATTCATAAACAATGACCTGAAATATTCATAAAATTACTAACGAATAACAAATATTAAAGATCCAATATGAATAGATCATACAATATTAGGCCAGTTCTTAAATTGCGCAATTTAATATCATCGTCTTCTATCTGAATAATATTATTTCAAAAACTCAAAATAAACTCCGTTTCCTATCTAGTCGTTTGATGTTCTAAAAATATCTAAATTTTATTTAAAAATCTTCTGTAAATCTTTGATTTCGACCTGTAGTTATAATGAATACCAAACAACAACATTGCTGTCGCGGAAATTCAAGCTAGAAACATCATTATCGAATTATTTAAAAATAGCAAGGGTAATTGCTTTAATGTGCCAAATTCCTGCTTTTTCACCCATCAGCACACCACCACACGCCTAAATGAACTTGAAAACAAGCAGATCTATGTTCGTACATTTCATAACACATTTAACCAAACCCGAGACTAAAACCGACCTATTGTTTGGAGCCAATCGCCCATCCAGCATTCATTTGCATGCGGTTTTGAAAGGACAATGACGGATGGATGACCAGTGACACATTCTAGAGGATGCGTGTCGCCTGCTAATGTGCACCTGTGTTCCAGGATCGACCTTCATGCCTCAGGTGTCTCGGCTCTGCCCAATTCTCTCTTAATTGTTTCCCAGCACAAAGGAGGTGTAATGTATGATGAGCACAGCTGCCGTCTTGATTGGCATTTGTCAGCAATTTTTGACACAGAATGCCAGGATGCTACTTTATTTGGACTCGTAGTGGCTGAATTCCAAAGCGAAATTATGTATAGAAGTGACATTGAATGTTCAGATCTCAAAATGTCTATGAAAGTCTTATCATATTTGGCATACTACGCATGACTCAAATGATGAGAATCAGCATTGCAAATTTATATACCATCTTAAAGAGCAGAAAATTTTCTTTTTAAATTTCAAAAAAAGGATCGTCGTCGTAAATTTGTTAAACATTTCAAAATTCATTTCAAACACAAATTGTGACAATGCTTTCTTTTATTGTAATTAAATTCAAGCCAATGTATTGCTTTATCAAATCCTTCATTCCCATGTTTTTTTACCACTTTTAAAGTAATGATAAAAAATATTGTTTTCTTTAAATATAAACAGACAGTTAAAATTTTTAATTCCACTCTAATTTTGTAGCATGTACCTCTTCCAATATGTTTGCACCGCAATCCATTGACGTTAATTACTCTTTCCAACAATGTTTCATTTAACTTTAGGAATTTTTAAGTGATATTAATGAGTGTGTAAAATCATTCAAGATTATTGAGTCCGGTTCCTACCAGAGAGAGAAGGACTAAGGAGCAAAAGGAAGAACACTATGCGGTGTTTTTTCGGTCAGTTACACAAACTTAATTTTTCACATATTTTTCGTCGATGTTAAAACACTGTATGTAACCCTTTTTTTTTTCTTCTTTTTTTTGTTCAATGAAGTTTCTACGCACACCCATCCAAACAACAAACCGGAGATTTTTATCTCTGGAGTCAGAGGTGTGTCGTAGTGTAAAATAAAGTCTGATCAATCGACCAAAAACTTTTTTTCGGTCTCAGAGAGGTCTGAAATTTGGAGATTCATTGAAATCAGAAGGTCGAATTTATTAACGATTACAATATTTTTTCTATTTACTTCGCATACGAAGATTGGTTATGAGAAGATTGTGAAAATATTGGCGTAACTTTAAAGACCTCAGGGTGAATACATTTGTAGAGACATCATTAATCCTTATTTTCAATTCTTGAAAGTAGTGAAACTAAGCTTTCGAATATGCTAACCTATGGAGTAAAACTCCTACAACCGTATAATACATTTAATTTACTCTTTCGATGTAAAAACTGAAAGTATCATTTGAGGCTCATTTACATAGCGTTTCGTAATTTCACTGGTAACTTAGAATGAGGATGCAAAATATTTATTAACATCTTTTTAAGTAACTCTAAAGCAATTGCCTGAATAACTCTTTATAAATGTTAATTTCAAAAAATTTTTACGCTTGAAGTAATAAAACCTAAGATATTTCTCTTTACAGTATTTGATGTGAATAAATCATTTAATTTTATTTATAAGATAGTTTTTTTTACCAAAAATATTTTTCATTATTTTATTTCGAATTTAAATATTTAATTGAATATAACCTTTGTACTCCATTTGTGCAAATAAGTCTGTTAAAACCCTAATTATTTAATTTCATCTCATATGTTGGGTGAAAATATTATATAACGAAATGGTTCAGAAACTGGATGGTTTGCACGAAAAATTATATTTAATCAATAAAGAGGCGTCCAAAGAAAGCGAAGGGAAATTATTCAATAAAATCAGAGAATATGAGTTACGAGCCGTGTCGGAGCCAATATAAATATATAGAAATTTATTACACCAACAAATAGCATCCAAAGCGATACCGCTAATTGGTAGAGAAAGACTAAGTAACTTTTAAGTTCATAATTAAAAGTTCACAGTTAAGACTAAGCAAAAATTTTCTACGAGATGTCAAAGCAAAGTGGTGTGCCTTGAGAAAATTGAAGGATGTGAAAAAACCCTGTAAGATTAAAAATTAAAGAACTACAATTCAACGTGAAATGTGTGATTCTCTTGCCAAACAGCAACTGAAAGAAAAATGAAGTGGATTTCAATGTAGATATCCCAAAGTCATGAATTAAGTCAAGGCTTAAAGAAGTGGCTCTTCAAAATTAGCAAGATGGAAAAATTCATTGGAAGCTAGGTACACTTTTGGACTTATGCCCAAAATATATCTCGAGAGATGGACGGGTAATTTTTACCTAAACCAACTATATACAGGACACGGAAGTTTTCCAGTTTACCAAAATCGATTCTTTAAAAAAAATGGCAAATGTTGATGTGATTTGGATAAAGGAACATTAAGCCACTATATCTTTGGCTTCAATCTTTACAAAGATATCAGGAAAAAGTTTTTTCGAACTGACTTTGGACATTGGGCTGAATGCAATTAACTGCGAACAGCTTGGCAAGAAATGGACTTATTGAAACTGTTAAAAATTTGTTCGAGTTTTCTCTTAAGTGTTAATTTATTTATAATCGTCCTTTTTTAATATTGCGTAAATGTTCAATATTATTTTGAAAATTAAACCCTATTTATTGATGTTTTATCGTAATGTTGTTACGGTATAAGGAATTTTTTTAAAATTTATACAGAAAATGTCGCGGTAAAAGTTAATGGTAATTGATAATCGTAAACTGAATTATTTTATGTTTTAAGTTCTTTTGCTTGTTCTTTTATAATTGATGTCATGAAATTTTTCATGTGTATTCTATGTTGTATGTTATGAAGTATTTTGATATATTTTGCAATTATAAAAACTATGAATGTAATGCACCACACAAAGTTGTTTAAATGTTAAAACGTGCTTCTGGTAACTGTAATCAGCTTTCAACCGTGTGATTTATGCAGGACGGTGAATTCTTTATGTTAACAGTGACTGTTGTTCAACTCAGAAACCAACAGAACTGCAAAAGAAATTTCTCGATGATTGAAATACAGTTCCTAGATTATATATTTTATTCTAAAAACAATTTTTACTGGAGCATTAGTTAGCTATATGAGCTTTAACTCCAAAGTAGATTCGCATTTTAGTATTTGATTCGGTGATTTCGCACGCAATACGTAATACACATTTTAAACTCTGGCTTTGTAAGTTTTTTGACTTCCTAGGAATGAAAATATATTGTTTCATTTTTTTTAAATTTTTGTTTCATTCCTTTGGTTTATCACAATCACTGATACACTTCATCAAAAGTGAAATTTCGAAACAATGAAGAAATTCGCGTAGTTATATGTAGATAACAAGACGAACACTTATGGCAATGTGAATATATAATGCCGTAGCTAAGTAGTACCATTATATTGTGGAATATTACCTCAATGAAAATTGATCAATTAGTATAAAAGTTATTAAATACTTTTAAGGTAAAAGCTAGCTTTCAGTCACACCATATTATACATCGGACACTAAAGGATGAATTTATTTTTCTTCCTCTGTTTTTAGAATTCAGTACAAGGTGTTTTTCCTTTGAATGTGCTTGTAATAGCAACGCATCCATCATCTTTATATATACGTGTAAAATATGTAAATAACACTCACACGTATCTGACAGGAAGCTTAACACGTCTACTGTTCAGAGTGATCTACCACTTCCTGTATGAACCACCTATCGCGTTGATTCACGAGCTGTTTATCACAAGGTGTCGCACTGCAACACCTCTTGGACTTCAAGTTACGAAATACATTAATGCAACACTCACGTCGAATTTCAAGTATGTCCTTAAACAAGAATGTCTCTAATTCCAAACATCCATATGCGATTGCTGTACAAGAAATGGGCGTTGAGAATTCCTGAAAAAACAGTAGCAAGTAGCAGAAAATTTTGTCCAGATAAAAATTTCACGTGAGAACACGTGAATTTGGTTTTCAGTCGCTTTACTCAGAAAAAGTTATTTGAAAATCAAAATTGAGAAAAGTCATGATGAATGCAAAATCCCCATAATAATTAAAAACGATTGTATAAAATCAAAAATTCAATGCTTTACATTATAACAAATATTCCGTGAATTCCTTTTTTAAATAATTGTCTCGTCCCAAAATATTGCTACATGCAAGTAAAACTGTATATTATTCTTTGAGAATATGTAGTGTTTAAAAATGAGGCATTTCGCTTAAATCATTATTAATCGAAAGAAATAGTACCAACTTATATATTTATATAATTATATAATATACAGTATATCATGAGATTTATATATCACAATGTATTTAAATGAAATCAGATATAACATGAAGGAGAATGATTTTTTTCTCTTTTATTTATTTTAATTAATTTTTCTGTAGGCAGTTAGAAAATTGAATTTCATTCATCTAAATAAAAATAATGTGGTTTCGAAACCAAAATTCATATACTATTATATCGTAATGAAAATTAGAAATTATCATCTGAGAAATTCAGTAAAGAAATAACATACTTCACAATTTAGAAACTTGTTTCTCTTCGTTAATGCATAAAACATAATAATTAAGTTCAATTTCTGCTTAACATTCAAATGTGATTATTTAATAACAATAATCCATGTTTCATGGAAGTGTGTCAAGACACTCCCCTCTTCCTACCTGTAGTCAGCGCTGAATCAAAATATAATGGCTTTTAACCTGAAGATATCTTAAATACAATAATATAAAGTTTTTTAAATTTCTACTTTCATTTTCGTAATGTGTTTTAAATTTCCCTTTCATATTCAAACGAGGAACTAATTTTAAATTAGAACTAAATGAGTTCATGTTTGCACGTGTTTCTGAAAACCGAATAAGTAGTTGTTAGAATATTCTGAAATCTTGAAACAGAAGAAATAAGCAATGCATCACAAAACAAAAAATGCTTATTATAAGCTTTTTTACACCCTTTATAAAAATGCATATAATAAGCTAAAAAGATATATACTCCATACAGCATAAATATATTATGCTCTGTAACAAAAATGCAAGTGAAATACATTTCAGATCAGTATATCCATAAATTATTCATCAGAGTAAGAGCATCCATTAAAATGCTGTTTTTAGAAGTATGTGGAAACTATTTATATAAATCGATGCTTTAATTCAAATAGTTTTGCGGTTGAGCATCGCAATTACGATCCATTTTTTCATTCTTTTTGTCGGAGATAATTGCCTATCTTAGTAAAAAGGAAACATTACAATATTGTCCCATCCACTAATAGTTTTATTTTGAAGTGTAACGAACATCTTTAACGTTTGGAATTTCAGAACAAAATCTTTAACATGTTGTATAGGACTAGAGAATAATTTTTTCTATCCTTTGTCTAACATTTTTATAAGAATTTTGTATCTGGAGATTAATTTATAAATATCTTGAAATTATTTGCTGAATGCAGAGATATTACAGACAATGTTAGAAAAATAAGAAAAGAACTTATTATTAGTTTTATTCCACAGTTTAACGATTTTTTTAATAAAGTACAGAATACTTCAACATGCAGATCGTTCTTAGCTCGGACAATGTCATACAGATTTATCTTTCCACTTACCTACGCAAAATCTCCTCGGTATTAAGAGTAAAGTAAAACTTTTTTTGTTGTCATGCACGACAATAAAACACTTGGAACTAAGGCATCTATCAATATAAACAGTTTCCCCATATTTTTCAAAACATTTTCATAGAATTTATTAAATACCATGATTTGAATAATGTGCACCCTATATCATCACAAATGTAACGATTTATTTAAACTCTTAACATTCTTCTTTTCAAGGCAAATAAGTTACTAAATTTTTCTATGTAATTTAAGCCGATTTAATGCTATCAAATAAAATAATGTCATCATTATTTCATTTGATAAAAATGTCCAAAAGCTAAGAATATTATAAATCTGTTTCAAGACTTCCGTCAAAGATGTGAATTTAGAAAACTGTGAGCATATAAGGAATTATTTCTTTCGCTTATTTTTGATATAAAGAAAATATGGATCAACATAAGCAAGTTCATACGCATAACTTGATTTAAAAAATTTCATCACGAATTATAACTAGCTGATATTTTTCAATACAAATCTCCTTTACAGAATATACATTTATCACGGAAATAATACTAAAAAATAAAGAACGCAGATTTCTTTTACAAGTATTTTTTTTATAAATCTCCGGAACAGTAATGTCCACTTTTATATTTCTATCAAACAAGATGTTTTTTCAATTCAAACAAAGCAGCAAAAAACAAATATTTTTGTTTAATAATTATTATACAACAAAGGTTTCAACGTTACAATCCTTTTTAACATTCTTAATTTTAATTATATTTTACAAATACTTTAATTCAAAGTTCCTTTAGAAAAAGTTTATTTGAGTTTTAATTTACTGAAAGTTCAGAAAATATTTCCTTCTGTAATAATAATGTATATCCTGCATAAAAATGCGTTTTAATTCAAAGACTTACAATTCGAGAAAGACGTCAAGCATTTTTGTCACAAATTTATATATTTCTTCCATACATAACAGGAAAAGAATATTTTTGTCAACGTTGCGGAAAATAAATACAAATGTTGAAATGCGATCCATGCGATAATAAAAGCAGCTGTAATTCCGAAACAAATTTAAACAGCTGTGCAACTTTGTTTTAGAATTTCGTCAGTGAGCGAATAAACAATAAATCCAAATGTTTTAACAAAGAACTTGTACTTGAAATATTCTCTAATGAGACTTATGTTGATCAAAAAAGCAGGTTTGATTCTGTGTTTCAACGAAAGAAAAATACTGTGTTTCGCTTCTAGACATTATATATGTTCTGTTCAACGAACTGCTTTATCTCATTTTAATAAAGTTAGTATGAGTAATGAAGGATTTTGTAACCGTCATTTATAAAAAGATCTAAAAAGCAGCTTGGAATTTAAGGAGTTTTATAGCATATATGAACATATGTTCAGTTAAATTACGAAGAAAATTAAGAAAACTATCAGGCATATGCTTCCATTTCCAAGAAAATGAACGAATTTAAATCGTAGGAGCATGCCAAGGAATAAATCAAACACAATGAAGAACATTTCTTCACTTCGGCGCACAGTGATCGATTTAATAAATCTAGATGGACAAAATAAAAAAAAACCACCATTGTTATTTCTTAGTACCAATTGCTTTATTGACAATTGAAATATCAATAAAGCAATAAACCATCTCTAATTTAAACCGTTAGTATCTGGAAGTTTTCCTGTAATAGATAAAAGTTTGCATATTGCGACAAGACATTTTGGGATGTTCTAGGAGGGAGATAAGTGATTTGTGTTATTTGTTGTCTGTCTTATTTTAAATAATATTTGTGTTTATATAGTCATTGTTTTATCCAGGGTTAGCATTATATCTAAGTTTCATATATTAAATGCGAGTGTTAATTATATTTTTTACTATAAGAAAAATATATGGATTTTATACCATTTCACTAAATGTTATTAGGAAAGCAAGACAATTCTCCGCAAGTATTGAAAAATAAGAGTACAAAAGAGCATACCCGGATCTGCCTGGGAACCCGTGATTTTTTAAGGAATGTGATGGCACATACCTTGCTTTTTATAACAATTTTATATATATGTCATTATTAATTTATTTGTTTTTCCTCTTTTGCTTTTTTTTTCTGGAAGGCGATTTTATTAACCCGTATCTCTACATATATTATATTCTTTGTTTTAATTAAATTTAAATTAGCGTCAATTGCAGACAATTTATATTATTCTTTTTTCTTTCTTTAAATTTACTTTCCAGAGTATGGCAATTAAAAACAGCTGTTGAAAATAAAAATTATTTCTAGAGAAGTAAAAAAAATGAATCTCAAATAACAAATCTTCGCCCTTCAAAAGTTAAAATTTATGATAAAGAACTTTCGTCATTGGTAATGGCTATGGTTGATGGGAAAATTTGTAGTATTCTGTCTAAACATTCTAGTCAAAAATGTTACATTTGTGGAGCTTTCCCAAGAGAAATGAATATATTTGAGAAACATATTGAAAAAGCTATATATCCTTCGAAATTCAGATTTGGATTGTCAAGTCTACATGCTTAGATAAGGTGTTTCAAGAGTCTCCTTTTTTTGTCATATAAACTGGAAGTGAAAAAATGGGAAACAAGAAAACAAGACAAGGAAAAAGTAGAAAAGAGCAAAAAGTTATTCGAGACAGATTTAGAAAAGAAATGGGTCTTTCGGTAGATATACTAAAACAAATTTCCGGAACAAACAATGATGGTAATACCGCCCGCAGATGTTTTGCTAATTCGACCTTATCATCTGATATAACGGGATTAGACATTAAACTTATCAAGTGTTTTTCAATAATTTTACAAATCATTTCTAGTGAGCAAGAAATTGATGAAGACGCATTTGGAAAATATAACTTTGATACTGCAAAATTGTATGTTTAATTGCATAACTGGTATTATATGCCGGCCACTGTCCATAAATTATTAATTCATAGACGAAAAAAATGGTTGAACATGCCATTCTACCGATAGGCTAGCTCTCCGAAGAATCACAAGAGACTAGAAATAAAGATTTTAAAATATTTCGAAAACAATCCTCAAGAAAGTTTTCTAGGCAAAACACTTTAGAAGACGTAATACATATGTTATTATTCACGTTCGACCCTGTAATCCCGAAGCTCAGAAATAAATCTAAGAAGCACGGAGCTAGATAATCAGAAGAAGCTGCGTTGCTATTGAAAAACAATCGAACTATAGAATACAGTTCTTCAGAAAAAGATAGATCTGAGGAAGATCTTAGTGACTGACGGCATTTTTTTTAGTTACGTTCATGTTTACTTTCAATATAACGACCATATTAAAACTATACGTGTGTTTCACTAACCAAAGTATTTTTTCCAGCTAGATTTATTAAATCGATCACTGTGCAGCTTTCTGATTTGTGTGAAATTCTTTTGTTGTTGTTGATCATTTCTGTCATTAAAAAAAATTTCCATAAAAAGGGACCGATTTTTTTCCGAGAGATTTTCCGAATTTATTTTTAAGGATCCAAAATGGACCTGAGTTGCATGATATTGGCATATATTTTGTCGTAAAATTTAATAAAATGAAATATAATTTTATTAAGCTATTGTCACCAATATTTAAAGTAACAAATCTTTAAAAAGTCATATAATATATAACAACATAACTAGCATAAAATTGTGAGAAAGGAAGTATTATAGTATAATTTTTAGTGAATTATTTTAGACGGAATTTAAAATTTTATGGCATTTGAATGCGCTAACTTTCATGAATTTCCTAGATGATTTTCGAACATATTTCATAATTAAATCGCATAAGTTGCAATTCTTTTTAATATAGCGTCTTTCAAACATCAGAACAAAAACAATATTTCAAAACTCATCTTATTTTTAATTGTCATTTTAGGGAAAAGATCATTCCATTCTAGATTTAACCTTCTCTTTGAAATATAAATATGTCTCCTTTTCTTCTTCGACAGCGCGGAATTCCATGTCACAAAATACATCTAACGCCTTTTATTTACACTTCGATAAAAACTGATTAAAATTATTGCCTTAGTAACGATCGTTACTAGCTATGCTCGATTCAAAATGAACATTTTAGATGCATTTTGTAAATAGTTTTACGGGAGATGCGAAATCTTCTCTTGATCAATCAATATATATGATTGTCGTGATAAAGGGGCTATCAAAACTAATATGACACTGCTTATGTATTAAATACATTCGAGACCGTAGTTCCAGAAACGGAATTTATTCATACCGTAAGCATAGAAAAGACCATTTTTCTCCACGAAATTCATGTACAAGAAAATGCAATACATTTTAGACTAGTGGAATTATTAATTTCTAGCTAATTCTCGAAATTCAGTTCTTCTATCACATAAAAATGATAATGACTACAATGCCAACAAAACAAATGCATTTAATTTTTTGATAAGTAAGTATTTTATTAACAATTTGCTAGACAGTAGCTTGAGTATTCTTATAAATATTAAGTTAAAAATTAGACTGAAGTGTTGAGAAATAGAAGTTTCTAAACTTTGCTTCACTCATGTGATATTTTCCCTTTTTTTTTTTGAAAGATCACTGTACTGATTAAAACAACATGCCGTTTTGTGTTCCAAAGTTTTGCTAAAACATTACAAAAGAAACCCGTGTTTCATATATAAAAAAACTAACGAAATGAAAAAAAAATTATTACTTTCAGACCCAATATTCCTTGAGGCGATGCTACGTAATTTTTCTAAGTGAAAAAATATCACTGATACATATGTATGACGATTAATTTCAAAGTATTTTCAAGGTACAGGCAAAATAAGTATTATGCATCGAAATTTAATTCTAGTTTAACACTGTTAGTACAAAGTCGTTGAAACGCCAGATTATTTCTCTTATCATATATACTGGAATATGAATGACTTTAATGGAAATAAATATAATGTTGTGTAAATATGTAACTCCTTTTTGGACTTTGAATAATTCAACACTTTGTTGCAACTGCTCGTCACGCATTTTATACACATTCATATAGAATGCAGTTGACAATGGCAATTGCAAGAAAATAATGGCGTTCCAAGAGCCAGTCTTGATTTATTGACAATAAATAAATATTTGGTTTATTCTGTCACAGGGCATGGTCCATTTATAGCTTACTTGCATAGTTTTATATTTCTTCTACTTCATTAGGTTATGTGGTGCCAATGAATACAGCTGCTTATAATTTTAATTTATTTAAATCTTTAATAGAAAATAAAAATAATTGGCTTTGTGAAAGTTTAAAAAAATAAAAGATCGTAGTTCAAACTCAGAGACTGTTGTGAAATTTCAGGAAAAATTTGCAGCCGAATTTTAAACTCTGGTGGTTGCCTTTCATTTTGACTTTTCGAGGTGACATTGCTGTTTGGTTATTTCTCGTTTGTTGGTACTTCTATACTGTTGTCTTTATTTTTAGTTTCGGCGTTTTGCTCTAAATTCCACTTTATGTTTTTCAATTTTAATTGTAATGTGTTTATGTTAATCTTGTTTTTCATGCACTTTACAGCCTTTTGGGTAGGTTTACAGAATGAGGTTTAAATAAATAAAGAAAGCAAAGAATGATATTTTAAGAGAATATTTATTTGATATCAATTGGTAGTGACGATTCAATGACAGAAATTCTGCTGATTTTTATGACAGTGGTAGATTTCATTAGTTAACATAACAATCTTCTATCTTTACTTCAATAGGGTAAATTTGTATATATTTGAAGAATCAATTACCCGTCGAATTAAAATTGCCTTTCATGCATGAAGTAATTTCTCTGGACAAAAAAATCAATTAAAAATTTGAAAACAATGCAAATTTTTTACCTTTATATGATTCACAAACAAACCGAGATCGATTCTTAAACTAAATGTAAATTTAACTTGAATTATCTCCATATGAAAATTTCGCATTTTGAAGAAGATAAAAATTCCTCAGGCTTCTACATATTTAGTCAAATTTTTATTATATAAACCTATGGAACAGGACAAAAACAATAGTTGGTGACCAGACCCATAGAAAAAACCTGTTCGACCCTCTTTTCTGATTCAACCTTCAGACTGCCGGATTCTAAAAATGCCAAACATTTTTAAAAGAAGAGTAACAAAATTAATAAAAACAAAAAAAGTCGAAATTTCCCCCTTCAAGGCTGTATCCTTCCAACATTAAATCATCCATCGAGTCACCATTTGATTATAAATAACTTGCTCCATTTTTACGAGATGAGATGCGGTCACGCATAATAATTGTCTAATATTTTTGTTTTTCTTACTTTCATCCTTTGCGCTAGACGTTTTGTCCTACTTGGTTGGAAAAGGCGATTAGTGATAAACAAAGGTTACTCTCCAATGTCTGGTGTTTTCTGGTACGGCAACACACCCAGTCCGTTAGAAGAATCTCACGGAGTCGCTTAACGTAACTTCTTGCGGCGTAGTGTTTTTGCTCCTGCTCGCTGTTATTTGACATTGTGAAGGTCAAGAAACTGTGCAGTGAGAAACAACTAATTAAAATATTTAAATTTAAAAAGGTTTAGTCTATTCGTTCGATTCTAATCTGACTCAAATTGCCAATGTCCAAGACCATTTTAACAGAAGCTTTTCACTTTTTTAAAACTTTTTCTTACGGACGGTGCCATGTTGTGACAGTAGCTTTTCTTCCTGGGCGTACGAGCTGCTACAAGTGTTGCACTAGTAAATACTTAGAATTTCAGTCCTCATATCTGCGGAATCTTTGGCCAACCTGTAGAAAGATTTATTTCACTGCCCTATTATATTACTGTATAGGAGATGATTCAGCTTATCGCTATTGGTGGGGAGACAATAACAGTACAACTCCACGAGATATCAAAAAGAATTCTCGGGTTTAATTCTTAATTGACTTGCATGAAAAGAAAGTATTTTCTCTTTGCTCTTTTAAAATTACTTTACAAAAGGATAATTGTCATCGACAAAAATTATCCTAATTAAAAATTATCCTATTACACAATAATCCAATTACAAAGGATTATTGTGATATTAAAGGTTAAGACACAAAAGCTATTCCATGCATGATCAATGTTTGAGGAAATATATGGAGACAATTCCCAATGTCGTAGAGGGAGATGGGCATAGCGTGGTTTAGATCCCACGTGTGTCAGTCTTGAGGGGTAATATGAAGAAAATATTTACCATATATTTTACGTTTTTAAGGAAAGAAATCGACAAATTAAACCGTAAGGGAGGAGGCGAACAGTAACTAATATGCACCGGGAGCCGCTTATGATTTCTACGCTATTGGCCACTTCAATAAATGCGAGCTATATTCTGTTAATTAATTTCGTAATGATACAAGATAATCATAAATTTAATGATAGTGGATAAAAAAGAATTTTTTAATGCCTTGGCCTACGGCGATTGCTAAATACCCTGAATCCATCATTCTTTTTCTTTTTACATTAATGATCAGCAAAACTTTAACTCTTAGTTATGAAGATAAACAGAATTTTTTCAAGTGTGCAATCTACCGTTATGTTAAAAAAGGAAATCTTCTTTATTATTGGTGATATTCATAGACAAATAAATTAGAGTAAAATCTATCTTTAGTAAATATATATTCATAGTTTAACAGTGCATGCTTGCAAACACTCACACGTGCACGCATAGTCAATGTACTATTTGCTATTGTATATATATTTTCCCCTTAAAATCCATTTAGATTGAAATCACATTAGTTTCGGAAAATGTTTTTCAATAAGAATATGACTTATTAAATCTTCACTTAAAAATACATATAAAAGTCTCACGGAGAAAGAGAACATTTGAAAAGTAGCTCTCCTTTATATGTCATTTCTACATAGGATTCCATTTCTATGGTTGTTTATTTCTTCAATTCTTACAGTAGTATAAATATCTCAATGAACTGATAATACACAACAAGAGTTTGTCAATCGAGCTTCTTTAAATCGTTTAAATTGTTCTATAAATCAAGTAGATAAAATAGCAAAATCGATTAAATTCATTCAGAATTTTCTACTTGTAAATCCAAAAGCAACCTAAAAAATTTACAAATTAATTAACATCTATCTAAACGCTGGCGATAAAATATTATCATTTAGGGTTGCGGCTTGAAATGATTAAACGCATTTAGCAGGAACTGGTTCTTCAGGCCGATTAAAGAAGCCAACACTTTTGCAAAGTAATTGTCAGAGTTACTGAGAACGCTGTTAGAGTAAAGAGATTACAGACCTTCGGCAGCTGAGTTTTCATGCGAAGCACGGACTTCAAAAGTCGGACATACCAAAAACAAAAGTGTACCTACTTTGTTTTCTCGATACCTCCAGAATAATTCATTTAAAAAAAGAAAGTTAAAGCTGAAGAATGAGCTTAGATAAGTGAGATTTGCTTAAAGAAAAGCGTCGTTGTGGTCGAAATTGAAATGGATGACCTGTCCGTAAAAAGCATTACATCTTCACAACTCTTCAACAAGTGTCGCAAACTGCTATATTCGGATTGAATCGTAGAAAACGATCTGGATACTAATTAAGTGCATGAAGTACAAGGAAAAATTGAAAAAATTCTATTAACTAACTTAGCTTTTATTTAAAGAAGACAAATGATGCACACTAGGTTAAACAGGAAATTCTGTCACAGACAATGGATTATGATCTAGATAGATTATTCTTCTTACTGAGAATAAATTAGTAATACGCATTGCTTTAACTCTTGACCTACGAATTTATGTAATCTCCTAGTTAGATGACACATCCTATTCGGGACATTTATTGTTATTTCAATTCATATAAGAACATAAGGGACAGCTGAAATACTTTTGTGTGTAAAGATGATTGTCGTCTTTAAAATCAACTATTGCTGGAATTTAGTTAGAGATTTAAATTTCATAAGTTCTGTAATTTAATGTACAAGTATGAGAAGGAATAAAAAATCTTCAATATGAAATTTCCTTCGAACCGCAAAATGTATCGAAATCTATGAAAATGTGCAACTAATTATGCAGATCATTCCAGATTATATCTTTGATAAAATATTTGACTACATGAATGCTTAAAAAGCGTAGCAAACTATTCTTTTAAATGAACACTCTAGGAAGTACTCAGTATTACTTGGTATATGTTTCTTTGTAAATAACGTACATTTATAGGATTAGTGGCCATTTACAGAACAACCAAATGCAAGTTTCTTATTATAGTAGTTATTTATAGAACAGTTATTTGTATGACTGAAAAAAACATTAAAAAAACAGCAATTTTATAAACTATCTTCAAATTTATCATGAATTCACATGCAACCTTTTGTGATGCATCCTTTTTTTTCAGTAATTTTGCCGTTAGGAAGTCGGAAGCACAAGCTTTCACTTTTTTCATTTCAAAGTTACCTTAAATATTTATCGTAAACCTAAGATATATCTTGCCATTCAAGGAAATAGTGACATATCCTCGTTAATTTTTTTCTACAGATATTTTTCAAATAAATTTTTCGAGGAAAAAGATGTGTTTTTAAAAAAGTATATTTAAATATAATTTTTGTTAAAATACATTTAGTTAAAGGAAATTACTTTAATAGTAAGCTAGTAACATAGCTAAACATCAATAGGAGATCGCAAGGAAATTGATAAATTAAAATAAAAAAATTCTGTAGTATCTAAGGACTGCCTTTATCGAAATCAATACTACAGATATAATCTTATATTTTCTATATTAATACAACATAAAATTATATTCTCTTCCTAGGCAAGCCATCATTCCTTACACAAGTTAATTAAAATCTAATTTTGAAGTTTTGGCGGCGCAGATGATTGTTTATTTAAAGTATAGGCAACTTTCTTTTTATAAAATTTTTCTTCATGAAGTTTTTCAATTTCTCAATATTTCTAAACTACTTAGAACATAAGTATGAAAAAAGACAAATTTGTGAAGTATATTATTAATATCTATTTTTAAATTGTTTATCTATCTACATAATGCACATATAAATGCACTACATCTTTTATCTATTAACTTCATACAAAACTAGCCATGTCCGCTTCTGTAGCCCTTAAAAAATAGGCCAAACATGGCGTGATATTTTTATTTTTGAATTTATACTGTGCACCATGGTCTCTCGAGAAATTTCGCGAAAATAATCAGTTTTCAGAAATTGTGAAAGGATGAATTAATGACCCAAAACTGCTGAGCTTACTCTTTTTTTTATGATTATGCTCATTATGTCAGCTTTGGCGAAAGAGCCAAACATTTCGGTGTATTGAAAGAATAGAGAAGAAAAACGTTCTTTAAACAATAAACTGTATATCTTTCGAAAATACCAAAAATATTTTTCCTGAAAATTAGAAAATTGTGAAACTGAATAAGTGCAAGATGTTGCAATGTAGCTTAAATTACTGTTGCTACGCAGTTAAATACGCGTTTTGAAATGACTTTTTTTTATTCACAGTAAACAAACATTTTTAAAATGTTTAATTGATATTGAAAGTCGATGAAATTTCCAGGGTTGCAAGATGAATTCAGTTACAATTTTTTTATGCTCTCTAGATGATTAAAACTAGTTTTTATATAAATTAAGATTTATAATAATACGATTCTCAGAAAATTACACCAAATAACATATACATACTATAAGTAAATTTTGGAAAAAAATTATGCACGTAAAATTATATATACATGCTTCAAAAATTCAAATTTGTTGTTCAATCTTTTTCACGTAGCATGGTCAAATGTATGGATCTTGCGCCACAAAACCAAACTAAAATTCAGTCTTGGATTCAGGAAAGTAAGCAGAATTCGAAGAAAAATACTCAAAATAATATATACCTACTATACCTATTTTTGAAATACTTTATGCCAATTAAAAATGTTCGAACAGTCTTCGGCGATGGTTCCAGAGGAGCAACACCACCGTTATTGTACCCACCTACGGAGCCAGACTTCACATCCACGTACTCGTGTTGCCTTCCGGTTGGGGGTTGCATCCAAAATAACCTTGAAAGAGCTACCCCTGGCCTGCCGACACAATCGAGGTTCATTAAAAAACAGTCCTCAAGAAGCAGTTGGATACTGAGGTTTCAGCCCTAAGAGCCACGGCCGAAGGAGGCACGTTCCATTATACGCTTGGAAATAACTCAATTCCGCACTATTTATGTACCCACCGAGGAGAGAGCCCCTCATACTTATCCAGTGGGTTTCGGCGCACCCATATGGGGGTTGCCTCCAGAATAATTTCTTCATGAGCTTCTAGATACAATGGAATGCTTTTGATAACAGATAACATAGTTTATAAAATTCTAATTGGACTCAACGCATGCATTTGGAAACCTACTCCAAAATACACATATTGAGATACAGCTCATTTTGCTAAATATTATAGAAAAAATTGTTGCTATTTTTTTAAATCTAGTTATAATATTAACGTATAATAGTTTGCTATGTCATTTCTGGTGATAGAGAGCCAAATTTTGTTTAATAAACAAAAAAACACGTAGGTATAGTTTGCAATAGTAAAATCCATGAAAAGGCAGTTGGTTCCCTATTACAGAATTTCAGCCATTTAATATTCTACGCGTAAACCTATAAAAATTCAACCAAAGTTTGATTTTAATTAGCATCACCAATAAATTTATACACATAATATTTTCACAATTTATTTAACTAATTTAAACTGAAAAAAATGAAGCTTATAATATATTTGATAATAATGCTGATAGATATACAAATTGATGTTTTATTTAAACTTGAATCTTCAGATAATTAAACACAATTGTATAAAAGTTCGAAATATGCCAAAACTCAAGTTCACAAGATAGCAATTTTTGGAGAAATCTTCATCATTTATTTTCTTTTAGAGAGGGACAGTTTCGTACATACGCAGTTACAAATTATTTACTATAAATACTCAAATTTCATTGAATATTTAAATTATTTACTTCGTACTTTTATATATTGCTTCGCTTGCATGTTGTCACATATTCTGATTGGTTGAACTTTAGGAACTTTTAAGAAAACATTTATATTTTCCCGATTAAACGTATTATTTTTACAATAATGTATGTAAGTATTGCGCAAAGGAAACAAAACCATTGATGAACCATTGATTATCATCTTTCTGTGAAACGGGATGAGCCCAAATCATTCTCTTCTTCATCACTTTCGGGTCGGTCCCCTCAATGCCTCGTGACAGAATCTTCACTGGGAAATGTGAGTTTCCACGATTCTCTTTTTTAAATTTTATGAATTATGATTAACTTTTGAACATGGATGTATAAAATTGATGAAGATGAGATTCTGCATGAAATCGTTTTAAATATAAGATTGACCGAATATCATTAGACTGGCGGAAAGTTGATTATTCAGCTTACTTTTAGTTCGATGGAATATCCAAACTAATTATTGTGACCTCATCCAAATTATTGTCTTATTGAAAGACTTCCGGAAATTTATGGGTCTATAAATATACCTTACGCATATAAAACAATTAGGAAATGTACAGCGTTTATTTTATATTACATTAAATTCGAGTATGTCAACCATATAGCCATGCTTTTTGATACGTTAACTTTACTTTTGGAGTCAAATTCCGATGGCTATATTCCGAAGGCATTAAACAGGTGATGCTTAATGATAGTGAGAAATGTTTATCGTTAGAAATATATTGATAGCGTAAATCGAATTTGATGAAAACAGTTTCTCCCGAGTATGGCTCATATCAGCTAAAAATGAAAAGCTCTTCCAAAATTAATCAAAAAGTATCTCGTTAGAACAAAATACGACATTTCGTTTTAAAAGAACCCAAGGAATCCTTGACCTAACTTTATCCAGAGGTACGTTGTGAATCCAGATTAACTCCTGGAATATCTCGAAAACATCCTTGATGCTAGTTGACATTATACTGCTCTGAGAAGCAACAGGTGATCGCGTTCTTATCAGAAAAATTACTTATTGTGTAAATGGTGACGGAGATAAGTCACGAATTTCAACAACTGACGCGCAGAGAAATTATAGTGAATAGTTTCATAAGGGGAGAGAAATTATTATGAAAATTCTAATAAACTTCAAGTTCGTTCTTATCCAATAATTTGAAGTTCTTAGATTCCTGGAAAGGTCAAGAAAGAAACGTATCAAAACAATATTGGAATTAGGATGTACCAAATAGCGATTAAAAATAATTCTTTCACAAGAAAAAGACAAAACTTAGCTTTTAGAGTATAATTTTCAGTCATTCTTTATAGTCATTTTTGTCATTCTTTATAATATTATATGTTATTATAATTTTACTCAAGGAGGCATTGAACTTGTTCTCATTAATTTTCAGATGATTTAATTTAATGTTTATTGAATAATATTGCATTTGCGCAATATTAAGGAAGCTTCATGAAAACGCATATATCTTGGGTAGTTATCAAAGAACCGTGGCCTCATTCAGTGCTAGTTAATTTGATATATAAACATTATTTGAATGTTTTTACCAATATGCAGTGAAATCAGCATTACTGAATGACTTTTGAGAAAATATGTCAAATATTGATGTTAGTCTCCGATTCCAAATAATTTTAAATATTTTATTCATACTCAAAGGAATTTCTTTATAGAGTCACTAAGATATATCAATGTTAATATGAGTATTTATTTCTTAACCTTTAGTTTATATCATCGATTAAATTTATGAAAGAAAAACATTATTTTGTATGTGTAAAGCTATTGTATTTTATATATTAAGCAATACTAGCATATTTTGTTTTTAAATTAAAAAAGAAACTCATTTGATTAATAGGTTTCCAGAAACATGCGTAAGAAATCATTAGTTTAAAACTGGATCCAAATTCGAAAACCAAAAAGAGTTGCGGTTACCTCTGTACTAACTTTAAATTTCCTGTACCCTGTTTTCTTAAAATAAAAACTACATTCAAATACGCGCATTTTAATTTTAGAACTTATCATAAAATAATGAAAACGTATTAAAAACTCTGCGATGGAAGTCTCTATAATAAACTATCCACCGCAGTTTTAATTTAAGTCTTCCTAACAAATAAATATGTATAGACTTCTATTAATAAATGTTTTGAAGCAAGTTTTAGTCTCAATAATTAAGTCTAGAAGACATAGATATACGCATAACAGACGGACAAGCAGTCAACCAGTTGACTAAACGGTCGAATTTTTCATACAGATATGCGATTTATGTGATAAAGCTACATGCTGAGTATCAACCATATAGCTCGTTGGATTTTTGAGTTACCGTGTTCACAGAGTGGCGGCGAACCGGGGGGGGGGGGCAGTCGCTCCCCTACTTTTTGCTGGGGAAGTTAAATTTTTATTTCATTTTAGCTGCCTGAAACTAAGAATTATTAAAAAGCAATAGTGTCCGGGAAAGTTTCTAGCTAAATTTTTAAATTTTGTTGTTTACCTCTATACTCCCGGGTACTCTTAGTTGTCCATAAATTTCCTCCAACCCATACACTTTCAACCCAATCGCCACACATGTTCATCTGCACACGGAAGGGCAGATATCCAGACTTACTTTAAACGGATTTCTTCCGAAATTCGTTACAAGCCTACAATTTTGATTTAAGTACTACATACCGAATTTCATTCGTCTAGGGCTTTAAGTTCTCGAGTTATCACGTTCATATATAAACAAAGAACGAGATATAATTCCAAAATTTTTTCTGACAGGGTCAGGGGGTCCAAGAGTGGAGATTCATAAAAATCTTGTGTTCGAATCTTTTGATGATCACAATAATTTCTATTTAAATATTTCGTTTATGAGAAATAAATATGGATCATTCTCAAAAAAAGGTCCATTTTACAGTCCCGAGGTGAAATATTAGAAAGTGCAACAAATTCCCCAATATTTGTAATCATATGTATATTTAAGTAAGCTATTAAATGCGCTTTTACTAAAATAGTTTTAATATTTAAGTCTTATTTTTAATGTATATAAGAAAAATGTCCCCTCCATGGACGTCCCTACACCTGAAATTCCAAATAATTTTTATTGAAACTCAAACATTTTTTTAAAAAAATTGATTTTTTTCTCTATTAACTAGTTTAAAGTTTCTAGTTAAAGTCTAACGTAACATTTCAAAAAATTTATTTTTCCTTAGGTATTAATTTGTACACTTTGTCTCTAGGCAAATAAGTCAACCTCCAGTGGACACAGAAAATAACTTTGAAAAAATATTATATTTGACAGCAATGTCAAATCACTATTAAAGAGTTTGGAAGAAAGGCAGCCATGTTGTTGTTTAAGGATAACTTTTCATTCTATTGTGAATTTATTGAATATTTTACAATTTATTCGTTCCATTTAGAGTTTGTCAAAGTTCTCAGTGTCTACTCGGTAGTCATCATAAATATGTTAAGAAAGCGATAATTTATATTTATAATAGGTACATACTTTAAACAGGCTCAGTATCGCATTTTAATAAAAATAAGTGTACCACTTTAGTAACCTAAAAACCAAAGCACTTAAAAATTCAAAACCTAGTTTTTGTCCCCTCCATGGACTCGGTATATCCACATACCATTGTCCATGGAAGCGACTAATAAATAAATATTTGATAAATTAAAATTATATCAATTAAAATTTCTTTGGTAGATATTTTGTATGAAATTTAATAATATTTGCAGAGGTTTATTTTTGTATTTTTTAAAAAGAATCAAAACAAAAACTATATTCTTGTAAAAAATTAAAGTAAACAATTCATATATAATATTTATAATATAACTTCAATAATGTATAACAAACATTTTAATAGCTGAATTGTTTTTTAAAAAAATGGTAATATCAAAAAATAAAAGGCCAAAACAGTTAGATGCTGAAATTGAGAAGATCAGAGAGTAGAAAAAACTTTGTATGAGACGTGCTAGATTGTTTATTATGAAATAAATATCTGATATTTCTTAATCTAATATATAAATGATTACATTCCTGCAAAATGCTTACTTTCATTTATTTGCAATTGTCTGCAAATTTTATTTAACTAATGCACAGTTAGTACCATTATTTAAAAAGTTCTATTTATTTTTTAAAAAATGTAAGTTTTCTTGCACTGGTTTTTAATAGCCAATATTACTGCTTAGTAATAAGAAATAAATCTATTCCAATTCTGCTCAACAATTAGTTAATTATGATTTCGATTAAAATGTAAAAGTCCCATTGACTATAATGTCTCCTCCGTGAATATGTCAAAAATTTAAAAAAAATAGAAAACTTGACCACTAATATAAGAGTATTTATTGACCTTAAATTTAAACATCCATGCATTTTTTATTTTTTTACATACTTTTGTAAAATAAAATTTATTTAGTTACTTTTCATGAGAATGATCCATATGCGCTGTGATATATAGACACATAAAAACTGTATTATAGATGTTGCATACATCAATAATATGTTATAAAACTAAAATTTGAGAATACCTTGATATATATGAAAATGCACTGGTATATTTTTTATATTTTGCATTTCGAATTGCTTGTTACTCAACACACAGAGAAAATAGTAACGGTTGGGATATATGCTTCTTTTTTCTAATTTAACAGGATATATATTTCTTAACTGTATTCCGTTATGGACATGGTGATGTGTGAACCCTCAGAAATATATTTTTCAAGATATGCTACTTTATTACAGACAATGATATGAGTATTATGCTACAGAGACTTGTCATGACGCAGTTATTATACCTTGGAAGTTGATAGGGTATATCTTTATATGATTTATTATCCAAAAGCTGTTTAATAATTAAATGATAAATATAAATGGATAATGTTTCGGTACTGGCAGCCTTTCAATAAAAATAGGAAGATGTTGTAATACTAAGGAGGTAATTTATCTTTGCAGAATTCCTCAGACGACTAATGTACTGTATATAATGTTCAAAGCAACAAATAAGAGAAAAATGTTATTTATGATCTGAATTTTCGCCCTACTTTAAATTATAACATTTTAAAAAGTAAAACACTGAAAACTTATACGTAAAATTATATTTTTGCATGCTTAATAAACTAGCCTATTGCATTCTTTCTCCTGAATGTAATCAAAAGAAATAAAAATAGTCACTGATAAAAGTAGGCTATATCTATAAAATTAGTTCTGTAACTATGTCTGTAGTAAACTATTCTGTTAAAAATGAAACAGTTTTGAATGAATATTTTTTTCACCTTAATGAGCAAATTTCCGTTCATCAGCTCCTGTATTTGAAAAATTCGCAACACATGAGAACGTATTTTCCTTGTAAGTTTTGGTTTATCCTCATTGCATTTTCTCTTGTAAAATGTAACAAAGGTTTCAAGTACTGAAAAAATACTTCTTAAGTTTTAATTACATGAATACTAATGTGCAATAACAATCTGTTAAAAATTTAGAACAGGTTTGAAAGTTTATTGTTTATAACTGAATATTGTTATAGTCGCAAAATTGATTGCATATATATGTTATGGTCTATGTGGATAATCGTTTATTATACATAATTATAGGATCTTTAACCGATTGTTATATATTATAAATGCGATAATTATGCATAATAAACGGTCATTATTTCTAATAACTGTTGTAATTATTATAATAATAGATTATACGCAGTGGCCGTAACATATAGATACACTTTTTTATATTTTTTATGTCTTTTAAGAGAACGTACATGAATAAAAAAAGATTAAGAACGATCGGTCTACAAATAACTTTCGGCTATTTGCATACTATCCAAGCAATATCTTAAGAGCTGAGACTATATTTTTATTTTAAAGAAATAATAGGTCATTTAGGAGATAATTTTGGAACAATACAGAACATTGAATATACCATTTTTAGAGAAAAAAATTATGTGCTTGAGAACAAGATTGGTAGAAAAATAAAATAAAAAGTCATAAAAGTAGAATAACGACCAAGTTAAGCAGAACTATCAACCTGTTTTGAGATGAGATTCAATGGATTTTAAGATCTATGTTTACGGAAGGGAATAGTGCACTATATATAGGAAGTCTTTATTTTCTGTACAATATGTGAACAAAAATTCTATTTTCTTATAAAAGATGCTTCAGTTAAAGGGGGGAAAATGATAAATCGCTATTTTTAATCAAGATGGTACTAAATTATTTTTTTGAATTCATTCGCAAAATTATTATCTTAATATTTCGATTAATTCAAAAATCTAGTGAATGAAATAAATTCTTTTTTTTAAATCTTAGAGTAAAATTTTTACTTAAAAGCAGTAAAGCTTGAACCTCCAAAGTATAAAATACATTCGTTCTGGAGTGTTAATATGAAGTTGCGCAGAATTCACTCTCCATGCAAATACAGGTAGTGAAATAAAAAGAGTAAAAAAATACAAACATTATTTTAAAATGACCCCCAGTTTTATTTACTTATAGTTTAAAATTAAATTTCGAATTTATTTCCTATTTCTCCAAAACACAATGCAATTCAATAGAATGCATGCGCATTGAAAACTATGCAATTTTTAGCTTTCATTTATTTCCCATTATTTTTTTCAAAAGTTATTACCGAATTTTCTTTTAACTTACTTGTAGTAGATATTTAAATTTTAAGCTTACATTTCATATATTTTAAATAAGAGTTACATTTAAATACTAGAATTTTCAGAGATTTCTTTTTTAAGATTAAAAAGAGAAAAAAATTCAATAGTTTTGCTTTGAAAGTGCTTCTTTAAAAAGATGGTTTTACTGTCTCTTAAACCCTAAATGTTTTCCATTTTATGTTCCAGCTGTTCTCTATATCGTACGTAACGAATCGTTTCTTTAAACGATCTTGGTCTTGAGAGACGCGTATTCGCATTACACGAAAATGGCGTAGAATATATTACGAATATTACATCTGGCCATGGATGAAATTTCTTTACCCTTCTGTATTGTAGAAATAACGAAAACATATTATTTGTTTTGATGATGTTCTAGGTTTAAAAATTAAAAGGATAACAATGTTTGATTTGTTAGAAAAATTCTCCATTCCTAAGACACCTTATGATATATCTATTCTAATTCGACTTCGGATTGAAATTTTACTCTAACAAATAAAAAAAATCTTCAATATAATCAGTTTGATGTCATAAAGCTATACAACTTTGATTCATTCTTCTTTTAATAAGCGTTCAGTTAGATTCAGTTTCTGAAAGCAGATACAACGAAATTTTTCGTTACTGAAAGAAATAAAATAACTATCCTTAAAATGCTTGTGATAAAATTATAGAGCGTTTTAATTGATTTTTTACTAATATGTTTCAATTATTGAACAGTGAATTCCAGTTTTTCAACAAAAATTTCCTACACAAAATATTTTGAAATACATTCCGATAAAAGTTGGAGGAAAAAATTTGAGCATTTTTGTTTGAAAAATTAAAAGGCATTACAGGAAAAATGCAATTATTTGTCAGTGAATATTTCAATCACATAAGATAACTGGAATCTCAATTTTAATGGTTTGATTAAAATAATCCATTAATTACTACCGATTTTATATAATCCATTTCTGAGTTGTGATTTTTGCGGCTTTGTTTTGCCTCGAAAAGTTGCATAACTATTTACAGATTGAAAACAAATAACAGTTTCGAGCATCAAACTGTACAACAGAAAAATCGTTTGTATTCCTATAAATTACAGCACCTACTGTTCCATTTTCTTCATACAGTTTAGCTAAGAATGATAACAAAATCGGATATATAAAGCAATAATTATTTTTTTAAAATTATTTTCTCGTTTGTGCTTCAATTGATAACTCGGTTTGCCAAGAAATACCAATATCGAAAACGCTGTTTTTAGTAATACAGTAGCTGCCGCTTAATGGGCACTTCGGGGCTTAAGAATTTTGATAACATTAACCGACTGATAACAATAACCGAATTGGGTAAAATCAACTATATTTTTATCACATCAAGCTAAAAGTACAAAAACATTTACTTCAAGGCTATCTATAATTTATTACAAAAATAATAATTAAAAATAATTCATTAACTGTTGCTTGTCGGCAATTATTTCTTAGCAGTTCATTTATATATCGTTCGTACTCGCAGTGTTTTCTAAAATTTGTTGAAATATGCTGCACGCCACGTTTCAAACTATCAAGTGCTTGCCTCATTTCGGCGTTCTATGGAAGATTTACTTCAACACATTCGTCCTCATTGGAATCATCAACGTTTGTTGCTCGGTCTTGCTCACAAACAGCTTGGCAAATTTTCAAGTCTGTCTGTGTGGCAGCTAGAGGAATGTCATCGTCAATGAACATCCTGTCTTCATATATGAACAGTATACTCTTTATTTAGCATACTTTCAGGCGGTTCAATAACGATTGGAAATTCTTCATTAAATATTTCACAGATGCCTCCGTGAGCGAAGCAGTTTCCTAACGTGTCAGCCGATATCAGATTCCAGGAACTTATTAAGAGATGCACCCCCAGATATTTCCTTACAAGTGGAGCTAGAAATTGGACTAACATGAAACGCCAATCGTTAACGCTGGTTGAAAATGAAGGATTGGTCAATTCGTTACTTCAAACCTCATAACATTACGCGATGTAGTTGTTGTTTCATGTCCCCCTGGCTCAAGAATAGACCAGGTCCATGACACCATGTCGCTCTAACAACTCCACAAGTCCTTTGCCCTCCCCACTCCACAGATGCCTCGCAGAGGCGCCAATGCAGTCAATGATATGGGCAGGAGAAGCAGGACAGGAACAAGGGCAAGAAGAAAAAGTCTTTTCCTTATCGATGAATTTTAAGCTTTTAATGTGTCCACTACGCAACCTGGAACGATGTAGTGATCACACTAAACGAATATTTTTGTGTACATTTGAATTCTTCCGTTCAGGATCAGAGGTTTTTGATAATATAAAGCGCATGTTAACATTAACAGCGATCACATTAAGCGGCGTCCAATGTAGTAGCAGTAACTGGTAACAAGCATTTTTCATGCATTGAATGACATGGAATAAGTGTTTTTGCTTTTGAAAATAACTCTCGATTTACTCATAAAAGACTCCTAACTTTATTCGTTCGTTTGTTTCTGGACAAAAAAGTATTACTATGACATAAGATTTCTACCATACCGGATATCCTTAAGGGAATTTTACTCAATGAATGGAGTTTTTACCCATAGGAAAACACGAAATGAAGATCGTAAAAACACAGTTATCGGAAAATTTCTCACGCATTTCGAAGAAATTAGGTGTCGCTTTTGACTGTACATTCTAGTTTCTCTTTCACTTTAGAAATAAAATAAGCCGTGAATTTAAACATATTTCGCATCTCGAATTTTCAAATGTTTCATAACCTTTTCGAAGAAAGCAGAAACAAATTTCATGGTGAAACATTCATAAACACCGAGTTTAAAATGATTTGCTTGCAGAATATGGATTTGGAAACAAATATCAGTTAAATAAATAACAATAATTAAACATAGCATACATTTTATGGCACAATTATATAGTTTTTCCATTATCTACCTATATTCGTTTTTTCATCTTCATATTAAAATAATCGAATTGTTTCCATTGACATAATATATTTTTATCTGAAATGCATTTTCATCCTAAAAATTGCTTTTATATCATTTTTTCATACCCTGCAACCATGTTTTACAAGTATAGATACTAGCCATTCAAATAATGAGATCATATCATAAAAATAAAGGAAATATCCTTTTTCATAAAATTGAACATTGAAATTAAAAATGTCGCTGGTTTATCAGTTTTACAATTATTTACCGCTTCTTTGCGATTTCATTAGAGCTGTAAGGAATGTATATATACTAATGCCTTTTTCCATAATAACGCCTTTTTCCATTTTCTAATGCCTTTTTCCATTTTCTGAATTCAGCAATCGTGATAAATTTGTTTTGCTGAAATAACGTCAAGTTTTAGAAGCTTCGCAACGTTTATTAATCGGAAACAGACTTTGTTACCTGCACGGCATTCTTCTACTCAAACTTCCATACCACATCAATGGGAAGAATCTTTATCCAACCCACATTTAATGTGACACTTACCGAATAGCCATCATCATATTAATATAACTTTTCGTCCATCAATGTGTGGTATAGGAACTTATTTCTTTCATGAACAATGTTTTTGGAATGAAATTTCGAAAGAACTGATATTTTGAAAAGAAAGTTTTGTGTGTTCCTTTTTCAATATTTTAAGCACTAAATATTTTTATCCCTGCAAACTATTAAAGTTAAGGATTATTATTGACGACGTACAGGGAAGAGATTAATTAATTGGCTAATGACAGGTGTTTTATAATCTTATTCCATTTGTCTATTTGAAACTATTAAATTTATTAGATTTTGTTAGCAATCTTGACAAAGGGTTTAAGGATTTAAGATGCGAATTAGGATAATGCCAGGGACACTTCAGATTATTTCTCAATTTATATAAAGTAATGATTAAGTCTTCGAATTTAAAATAAGAAGATAAACCAGCGGGAGTGGCCTCCCCTAAATTTTCTCGTATACTTCCCCAAAAAGTTGCTGTTCACCTCCCCCCGCGTGAATAAAAAAATTCGAACTTACTGTAACCCAGAATCCAACGACTATCAGAAGGTTTTTCATTGCAGATTATAGTGATTGTAAAATATTTAGGTAAAGAATCAAATTCAAAGAGATGCATACCGATTAAAACGCTTCTATCGCACACTGCTAGGTTTCAACTTGCCGGCTCAAGGACAAAGTGACGTAATCCTTCCGTGAGCACATAGATTGCTACCAGTACGCATGCATGCGGAGAAGCGGATTAGAAAAATTAATTATGTAATTTGAACACTTCTTTTTAAACGTTTGACACGAAAATTGGACACAAATCTACAATTTAGGTGAGACGGCCACATAGCAAATTTCATTTATCTAAGTAATTTTGTTAAGAAGTTATTGCGATTAAAAATATGCGATTATGCAGACCGACAGACAATCGACTCTTCGATGGATTTAGTCCAAAATTTCACACGGGTCTACATTCATGATGATAAAACTGTGTACCAAATTTTATCCATCTAGCTATTCAAGTTTTTGAGTTATAGTGTTCACACTTCCCCTAGATGGATTTTGTTCAGAATTTGATAGAAATCTACAAAATATGTGTAAAGATCACATGCCAAATTTCATCCCTGTACCTCTAATAGTTTTCGAGTTATCGTGTTTACAGACACACAGACAGACATAATTCCAAAATTGTGTTTTTCGGACTCAGAGAGGTCTAAAACATGGAGATGGAATCTCGAGTTCGAATTTTTTGACGATTAGAATGTCTTTGTATACTTCGTATACGAGAATGTAAAAAGAGTGACATTTAAATTGTCCTTTTCGATATCCAACCACTTCCTTTTGACTGACTAAGAGAAATTGTTTTCATGACAATGACAGTTAGATATTAAAATTGATATTTTTATTAAAGTTATGTAACTATAGTGCGCAAATGAAAAGATGCAAACTGGTAAATAAATACAACAGCGGCAGTTATCATTTATGCATCGATGAAGGCAAATATCAAGCAATTGTTCAAAAATATTCTTAAGACAAATTAGGGAAAAAATTAAACATTCACAGCTGAAAAGTATGGGGAGTTTGTCATGGATATAATACAAATAACTGTAAGCTATTCCTAGAGTGATGGTTGCCATAAATTATTTCTGAAAATTTGCAAGAAAGGATCCAAGAAATTCACTGGCTTTGTAAAAAAAGGGGAAAATATTATCATTTAGATGAAAGATTTTGGTTCTTATATTTAATTCACTGTAGTATCATATTAAAAGATTAGTCATGAAAGTTTTGAAAGGTATAACTTAAAACCAATACAGAAGTGGAAAACTAGAGAAGTGAAGTGATTATTCCAATTTTATTCCGCGATGCTTGTGAAATAGTCATAGTATAACAGGTATAGATACTGTAAGATAAGAGATTTCCCATTTAGTAAATAAATCTCAGAAATTTTTAAAATATAAAAGAAAATTAAATTGAAATCTAACCCTTGTGATATTGAATGAATCGTCATAATACGGTTGTTAAATTAGCGATAACACTATCAAAAGTCGTTAAATACAACAAAAACCATATAGATGGCATCAACATTTTTTTTATCTCAGATATTTTACTGTACCGAATTGTTGATTCAGAAAGAAAACGACTGCCCTATTTTATTGTAGCAAAAGAAATCTATAATCGGTTTTAAATCATTTTCAATCATAAAATGATATGAAATCATCCCCAAAGCAATGTTATTTCAGCGATTTAAAATACATATTTTAATTCCAAAAGGACGGAGCGCTTTTTTCTTCTGTAGTTAGCATCAGAAGAAAAACATTAATCAATACAAAATTAAGGAAACAATACAAGGGCATTGAATTTTCTGAAAGGCATTCTTTAAGTAGAAGGTGAAATTTGAACATTTTAGGTAAATTTTTAAAAATATTTTAAAAACAAACAATTATATTTTATACCTAGCATTTATTTATTTATTTACATTTATAAAACAACCATTAAATAATAATTTATATTACGGAATATAGTTTTTCAAAATGAATGATAGATTACTTTTTCGCAAATTGCAATGGGAATTACCAAAGTTGTTTTGAAAATTAAAAATTCTTCTTCTGTATATATTATAATATTGTTTTATGGACGATCAAAGGGAATTAGATGTCTCCATTTTATTTATTTATTCATTCATTTATTTTATTTTACTTTACTTTCATTTATTTATTTATTTTGAAGACGAAAAGGAAATGAAATCTCATGTTGACATCGCTGTACAATTATTCATAACTCAGACATAATTTTATTTTAAATTTATAAATCTTGTTTATTTTAATGTTCAAAATTTGCAAATACTTTCTCCAGAAAATTATAATAAAAAACAATTTATTATTATCATTCAACGCTGACAGTCGCATTCTTCTTATTTTGCCAAAACATGCAAATTTCGCACCCGCGGCGCAATGTCGGTTTTTTCCAAAAAAACCACTCACCTGTCTTCTCCGCTACTCAGGGAAACGTACGCATCCAGAATCCTTTTGTAAAAAAATAAACAACAACCGCTAATTACTCAGATAATCCAGTCGCACTCATCACACACTTTGAGCACTCATCATCTTCGGGTGAACGCACACGTGAACAATACCCCTAATTTAACGCCGCAAATAAACTGTGCTAATTAATTAGTGAATTGATAAGCGCCGATGCAAACGTTCAGCGCACGTTTCCACGTGTACCGTTGCTTAGTTTTGAACAGCAAGAAAAACATCCGAGGCAGTCCGTGACGCAATAACTGGGAACTCCCTTTCCGCGCATGCGTCCGCTTCATATCGAAAATGTGGAGAAAATGCGTTCGCGAAACCGTTATTCTCGCCTAGAAAGGATAAAGGTTAGAGGGTTTTCTTTTACTATCGCTCAGAGATCTGTAACAGAGACGACGCTAAAGTCATTAGATGCTATTGTTTGTTTTAAGAAACATGCAAACGTAAGAAAAAGAAAGTAAACATTGACCAGTAGGGGGAATGCGCGGACATTGATACACTTTTTTTTGGAAAGCTAAATAATGATTTTACCAACGGTAATGATTAGAACTAATAAACTATATTAATACATTTGTTAATTTAATATAGGATTTCAGTCGAGCTTTGGTCATAAATGACTTAATAAAGTACTTATTATACTTTTTTTTCCTAAAACTGGATTTGTATCAACCAGCCTCGTACTAGAGGTGCATTTAAAATATATATAAAATCTATGATACACACGGAAATATCAAAATAATGATAATTAATAGGTGTGGGATCAAAGCAAAATTTGTTTTATCAATAAATTTTCTGTTCCAAATCAACATTTAAAAGTTTAATAAAGTAAAAAACTCTTATTTTAATCAAAATTAAACATTTTTAATGGGACTGGAAAATGAAATAATAATGCCTCAGAAAATTATTTATCTCTACAAATAATAAAGGAGAATGTGTGTATGTATGCAAAAATACTTTGGAGGGAGGGCATGTGTGCCTCGAAGCTGTTTTTTGAAATTTTAATTAATTTAAAATTAAGGGAAATTTTTGCTTATTTCCTTGATGACTTATGAAAATAATATAGCAAAAAAATAATTTTCACACCATCTGAAAATGCAAAAAAAAATTATCTTTTCGGTATTAATTTACAATTTTGTTTGCTTACAATTTTTTACAATTTACAATTTAATGTACAATTTTGTCTCCAATTTTAATAAATTCGTACAAAATATTTTAAACTTAATTTACAACAATACTTTTAATTTTTGCAATGAAATTAAAACCGTGTTCACTGTTTAAATAAATACTTAATTGCGTGTTTCTCTTAGATAGTTCATTTTTACGTTTTTTTTTCTTCATTTCTGAAGACGATTTAGCAAAGTATTTGCTGTTGAGGCTCATTGATACACACAAGACGCGTATCAATGTGCCCCGGAGTCAATTGTATCAATCTGCCCAAGAGCATTTTGTGCTTAAAGCAAGTGGTGGTCACGCAAAAACAATGCTAAACAACCTCAAAACTAATATAGCTCAGAAAAAAAAATTCTGCCTACCTTTGGATTGGTTTCCTGTCAGGAAAACGTAACTAGTTAAAGAAATCACACAACACGTGCTTATATTAAAATTTACTTCGACTAGAAGATTAGCGGTTTGATTCATTTGTAAATTAACTTTTGACTAAACATATTGAAAAATTTACCGTGTACTAAAGGTTCCCACTTATATCCGTTACACCCGCCTGAACTTCTATTTTATGTCAGCTTAGGACATAAAGTTGGTGTCTAGGTATAGTAAAAAGGTTATGCGCTACTCGGTGAGATAACTTACAACGCCATCTATCGGCAAATTTTGGAATTAGCGGTCCTATTTCGTAAACAGTACAAGATACGGGGAAAACGTTAATTACAAAATTGTATAGCTTCTTCGATTTAGTACAAAAAGATACTTTGTACACATTAATACGAAGAAATGAACGTTTCAAGTGCACATTTGTTTGTTCTCGATTTCCGAAACTGTGACATCTCTAAACGGGTTAAAACGCGAAAAAACAATTAGTTATCACAATATACCTTTATTTTCGGTGTTCAAAGTGTTCTCCGCCATCAACGATGCAGATTTTAGTCCTTGTTTAAATTTCACTTTGCACACGTTTTAGCATATAGTTGGTGCGCAAACACAAGCAACAGTAATAAGACCTGCAATGTTGGCGGAAAGGTCCATACATCTGCTGTTTGAGTTACTATTTCCACAAGAAAAAGTATAATGGGGTCATTTTTTGCCAGAAAAATAGTATTTTCTCCTTTTATTCGTGTCATATGACGTCAATATTTCCGAAAATGTGAGCAAACAAATGCGCAATTTACACGTTTTATTCTTAGCATTATTGCACTCAAGTTGTCTTTTCGTACCAAATCGAAGACGCTCTACAATTTTATAATTGACTTTTTTCCCGTATCTTGTACCGTTTTCGCGATAGGATCACTAATTCCAAAATGTGCTGATAGATAGCGTTGTAAGTTGTCTCATCGAGTAGCTCACAGCCTCTTCACTATACCTAGACACCAACTTTATGGCTGAAGCTGTCACCGTTTAGAAGTTAAGGGGGGGGGGTAACGGATATAAGTGGGAACCCTCTATATGAGGGTATATGAACATCTTGAGCCATTCCAATCATCAAAATTTATGGACTGTATCAATGTTTCCATTTATCAATCTACCTCAATTCCCCCTGTTTATTTATTGTATTGTAAAACCTATCTACGGCGGTTTGGAGTACAAAATACGTATTTAAGTAAGCCCTAATTTGTTATTTCTGATAAAGCAAATTTTAAAAATCATTTTTAAAAAATGCAGGAAGAAAAAAAGAAAGAATAAGAGAAGACAAAATTATAATTTTTAAAATAAAGATGCCATCTGTATTTGTTTTGATTTTTCAGCTGTTTAAGTGGTAACTTTTTCACTTTTTTTAATTGGAAAAATAAATCCCTAATTGTATCGTCAGAATTTGTTGAGGAATGGGCTATAATATTATGTATTTTGCTTGAAGTCTGATGAGCTGAAAGGTTTATCTACTGATGGATGCAATCCATATCAGCAGTTTCTTTGTCAAAGTCTGAATAAGCGCCTGAAAGGCACAAATAAATACTTGGATGTAAAGCCGCGATAGAGACCGATTTTGTTTCTCATTTGGAAAGTAATAACTAATTTCAATTTGATTTCCAGTGTTGCTTTAGAGTGTGCGAATGTTTTATTCTTTCTTTCCTCTCTTTCCTCTTAATAGAAAGTCCATGGTGAGAAAGAAATAAATTTTTGAAGTTGAAGTTGAGCGAGCGACCAACCCCGACCGCTCAGGGGGTTGAATGGCCCTTAATAGAGATTATTTTAATATCATGAATTATTTTAAAATTATTAAAACTTCCGTATCAAACAAAGGTAGCCATTGAGAGGAGTGACAGCTCTGCAGGGGTGGTCACTTAAAGAATTTTTTCTGTATTTTAAAACCGGTTTTTCTAGGGTTAGCTTAAGAACACGTGCTTATATTATACAATTTTTTAATTTAGTGGTGTAACTTGAAGAGTGTTACAGTACATCCTACATTAAAAAAATATTTATTCTTTTTCGCTACTTTTGTCGACATTTTCTTTCCTAGATTTAAATTATCTCGTGCAGTTAAGGGGTGAAAAGAATTTGTAAATCACATCCTGTTACAGAAACCGATTGTCATTTCTAAGAGCGATTTGGACTGCATCACACTGCAGCTCGAATCGGGGTTGGGAATCAGATAGTATAACAGAAATAACGTATTAGTAGGCAGAAACGGTGTTTCTACCAGTAATAATAGCAAATCGTCGCTTAACAAGCAACACCACCTATCTCAATTTTTTGAAATTTAAAATAGGAAGAAAATATTCAATTTTTCGTAACCAACCAATAACGGATATTTCTGAATTTCTTTTCACATCTGGTGGGAATATGTGGTCTTATGTTCATATCAGATGCTAAAAAAACTCTTAAATATTTTTTATTGGTTGCGAAAAATTGAGTATTTTCTTCCTATTTGAAATTAAAAAAATTGCTTGTTAAGCGACGAAATATCAGAAACTGCTTTACTCTCCCGATATCTTTCTTACTCTTTCTTCTGATTTCAACACCCTTTTTCTCTTTAACCTCACTCCTATACGAATTTCGTTGTCTAATTTTAATTTCATTTAAATAATCGTGCAAAGAAGATAATTCCTGTTACTATATGTTCTTTAAATCTTTCAGTTATTTTTCTTTCTAAAAATAAATTAATGAATTAAAGTTAGGTGCTTTTCAGTGACAACTTAATAAATTTTGGGGTATACATTTTTAGAAAAGCTATCCTGTTTAAAAAGTATCGAAGTAGATTAATAACTAAACTCTGCTCTTTTAAAATTGTTGAAATATAGGAAATTAATATTCTGATACTCGGTGTTATAATTTGGGTTTGATAGAAATTAAAGAGACTATTTTTAATATCATTTGCAGCCCTGTTAGCTACTGTATCAAGAAGCTGCTTTTAATTCTGTAATTTTAGTCATTGGAATAAAGCATTATTCCAACACCATTATCATTTGAACACAGTGTTTTTAATAGAACTGTTTTAGGATTTTATTTTTAAAACAAAATAATTTCGGTCATAAACAACAATTAAAAAGTGGTGCAGCTGTTAATATTTATTATCACTCATAAAATTATTTGAACATTTAAAAAGTGTTTGGCAATTTGGCGATTTTGCTTAGAAAAAATATTTCGATAAGATTTTTGTAGACAGAATGCTAAGTTTTTTCTTCAAATCAATATAAATTTTGAATAGGAGTCCTGTAAATAAAAAAAAATGTTCGTCTGTGGCTGATTATATTTCACAAAATTACTGGGTACTTTTGAAAGCTGGTGTAAATTGCATTTATTTAAAATAAATTATACTATTTTAGTAAATAGTGTCAAATAGATATTTTATCAAATTTCGTGTTAGTTTTAGTCTTGAAATTCGAATAAAAACATGTGTTTGACAAAAATGAGCTCGAAATATAACCAAAATTAAATAGCGTGAAATTTCAAAAGGATTTGTTTTTATAAATGTTGAATTTTTGAAATAAATAACTTTTGACGGTGTTGAAGACACTTAATGGAGATTAAATTCGATATGTAGTAAAAAATTCATTTTCATCATACAGATTATCTTATTTTGTTCATTTTATTTGTTGATAAACGGCAAAAATATCTCATAAACCAATAGTTTTATTGCAGAGTATGTACAGAATTCTTGTACAAATAATAGTCTAACATAAAATTGTTTTACATAGCATTAAAATTAAACAAGTTTAATACTATATAAAAAAGGCACCATCTATTAAGGAACTCATATAGTGGTAGTAATTATTTTTCATTCAATGTTTATCTATGTTTGTGAATCTAAATATTCTAGTACTATTACGTGGCACACTTTTCGTCATATTTCTCAAGAATTAAGAATTTCTTCTGATTTTTTACAGCTAATTTCGTACATTCTGAGCCAGTATATTTTGCTAGTCCACTTTTCACTTTTATTTCACTCTCACTTTTTCGGTTTTGTCTCTTATTTTGTAATGTGTTCATGGAATACTGAGAAAAGTCCCTATGGTCCTTACCATCTGCATATTAATTTAAATTACTAAGCAAGGCCTAATCTCTCTATCATCCAAATCAAAATTGTATGTATAGGCATTACTTTACAATAGATGAAAACAATTAAAATGTATTAAAGGTAAAATCAAATTTTAAACCTAACATTCAACGTTTTAAAAACCACAGAAATCTCCATTAATGACGGGTGAAACCAGACATTTAACTTTCTGCTGATATTGAAAAAGGATGAGTTTAGCGATTGATATGAACGTAAAGCAAAAAAGTTAAGAATATAAGTTAAGCAATGTGATAACACATACTCGGGTAAATATGAGCACACGGTAGATACCCAAATACCCTTCTTAAACGCGAAAGGCCCCGTAGTGTGGTTTCTTACGAACTCAACAAATAAGCAATTCTTTCCTTGGGGAGACAATAAAAACTCGTTGGAAATGAGTCTCCCTTCGGTAAGAGAGGTAAGCATCGGCCTACGATGCCCGAGATTTGCGGGAGTGAGATTCGCTATCGCTTGCCTAATATGCCAACGGAATATCAGCTGCAGTTAAGCCAAGAACCAATACAGCAACTATGGAAGAAGAAAGAGGAAAATTGCAAGAATAACTATGGAAGCTTTACTGCTCATGCACTTCACCAAACATAAGAGAACATGGTTCGACAGTTTCACTTGTGTTTACGGAATAGTTGATAAATTTCCTCAACATTTTTTGTAACAAAACAGTGATTTCTTCTTATTTAATATTAATACGAGTAATTTTACTTCAATTAAATATATTTTTGATTTTTTTTAAATTTATGAGCATTTGTACAGTTGCATTTTAGCGCAAGGAACTTTCACAAATATATATATAACAATTATTGAAATAATCTTTACGTCATTGCCCAAATTTCTGTATAAAAAAGAACGTGAAAATGTTACTGAAAAGGCAAATTTAATAAGCGCATACATTCTACTAGTGTGATATTTTTGCTTGAAAATAAGCAGGAAATGTTATTGGTTAACCGGTAAATATAATAGTAAACCGGTTATAAAAGTAATTGGTTTTTAATTAATAAAAGATTTATAATTTATAAGTGATTTTTTTAACTACATTTTATCTGCAAATGCCATTTTATTATATAACAACAGTTTTTTAAATCTTTTCTAAGATACTGATTTCTTAATTTAATTTAATTTATTTATATGTATTTATTATTTTTATTTATTTATATATATATATTTGCTTTTAACCATTGTTTTCAGTCATTTTTCCTTTAGTATGTTTGGCTGCTTGTTTTATTTAGTAATATTGCAAATTGACAGAGATTTTCTTGTAGGATGATTTTCATTTGCTATGTATTTTAACATATTTCTTCAAAAAGTAAAAACCAAAATGTTGTTAAATAACGGTATCTTCTCATATCTTTAGTATCGAATACAATATATCATGAAAAAGCGGATTCGATTCAGTTGTTGTTAATTTTAGGCATTTAAAGTTGCAATGCCTCCGTATTTTTTTAAGTTCCCGTTTGTCCACAAAATATTCTATAATCAGATAATTCAAAAGATATCCATTATATGTAAACAACAAAATTTAAGAATTCAAGATTCAAAAATATGACACCATTATCCAATTTATCCAAAAAAAATTCATTTGTTTTCATAAGTATTTTTATGCGCATATTATTTTATTTCGCTTAAGTTAAAGCATAAAAAATATCTTGACTCACATAGGTGTTTTCTTCAGCAGGATGTGGAAAAACTACTAATCTGATTAAAGTAATAAATCTGAATTATCTTAGGCTTATCTTAAAAAAGAAATGCTTAATTAGAGATTTTAAATAATATTTTTGGAGTATATACTCTTATAGAGTGATAACATCCCACTTTCTCTTATGATAGCTTTCTCCTTGGTATCAAATAGCCAAAGCAGGCAACTGCCTAAGGGTCCAGAAATTTCTTTACCGGTTTTTTTAGGGTAATTTAATTTTGTTCTTTTGTTTGATTTACGAGGGCCATGTACTCGAAATTATTCAAATCAAATTCAAATATTGATTGAATTTTAGAATATAATTCTTATGAATTTTCTTCATATTTCAAAATATTTTGAAGATCAGTATAGCCCATTTCTTTTATAGTTAGGTTATTGACTCACAAGTGAACAGTCCAGGCTAACTTTCTTTACTGTCATAACAATGAAATAACTGCAGCAACAAGTATTGAGTTATTGAAATTTGCCACATTTGCATGCGTAAAAAGTTTTTTCATTGACCATGCCGACCCTGCTTAACCAAAGGATTAAGCATGCCACAAGTCGGCGGAAAGAAAAATTTTAATATAAATATTAGCATAATACAATACAATATAACATCATAGAAGTATACAATGTAATACAAAAATAAGGTAAAATACAAATATAATAAGGTACAATACAAAATACAAGTGTAATAAAATACAAACCAACAAACATTATAAATAATTATAAACATAAATACTAAATTAAATACATATATACGTAATAAATAAAGAAATATACATAAAATAGCAAAAAAAGAAAAATTAATAAAATCTAATAAATCTTAATATAAATAAAAGTCATTGTGGCTATGTATGTGGGTATGTGGCTATGTTTCACATCCCCTCTTAAACCAAAATGGACTGTTTTCAACCAAATTTTGCAGACTTATTATTTAAGACAAGGGGAAGACACTTATAAACTTTTCTAAGTCCAAAAGTTAGTTAAACTGTCAGTTAATTCGAAATTAACCGAAACCGTTTTTCCGCCATAACTTCGTAGAAAATTGTCCGACCAAAAAATTTTTATGACGTCTTAAAAGTTCAAAGTTTTATGTTTTTAATGAAACCAATTTTATATCTGTGACATTTTAAATTCAAGTTTTATTACTTTCTTAAAATTTAATAATTTTTAATTAAGTAAAGACGATTTTGAAATAATGCAAATTTATAGCTACTCCGTTGCTAGGCAACGGTTAGACTTTGAACTGAGTTACCTTTATTTCTGAAATGTTTGCTTATTTTTTTTATGTAAGAAGATGGTCAACCGTCAACTTTTAAAAGTCCCAAATCTTATTAAAATTTCAGTTAATTGGAAATTAAGCAAGATTTTGGCATTTTCCGTGATATTTTTCGAATATATGTATTTTAATTTCAAAAGTTTAAAAAATTAACTTTTCATGACACAAGTTTCATTTCCATTCAATTCGTAGCTTTCAATTTAATAATTTTTCAAATATTAAATTGTCTATAAAATTTACAATTTATAACACTTTTTTTGTTGGGGAAGGACAAGAATGCATAAGAACTGTTGCTAAAAACATTTAGAAGAATTTTGGATGAAGACGAATTTTATTATTTTTTATTCATATTTATTCTAACGCTTTTTCGTAATGAAAAATTTACTATGTTAATTAGAAATTAACCGAAACCGTTTTTCCGTAGTAACTTTGGAGTAAATTGTTTCACAAAAAAATATTTTTATACCATCTTAAAGTTCAAACTTCTACCTTTCCAATGATACCAATTTCAATTTTGTGCATTTTTTCCTTCAATTTATATTAATTTTTCAAAATTTAATTAATTAAATGACTGAATTGACGCAGACGATTTTGAATGAAATTTATAGATTATCCGTGCTAGGCAACGGTGAGACTTTGAACTACTCACGTGGAACTATTCTGCCTTTATTTTTCTGATTTTTCTGTTTATTTTGTAAATATTTCTTTATCTATTTATTATTTTCATGTATTTTTTTTAAATTCCAATAATTTTTTCAAAATTTCTTATTCAATGCCTGGCGCAGTATATTATTATTGAAACGCCCATTAGTGGCCTAAGTGTGGAGTTGGCTTAAACGTTATACCTCAAACTAAAAAAAAATTATAAATTAACATTTCGAAAATATTTAATTTTCAAGACTTATTTTGGTTTTATCAAGTTTTTCAAGGAAGTACCTCTCATTTTGTGTTACTTTGATATAATTTTATGAATTTGTAAACTTGGTTTATAAACGACGGCGAGATCTTTATATAAATAAAATACATTTTCACTATGCATGTGTGTGTATGTTCCACGTCTCCTCTTAAACCACTGAGCCGATTCCAATTACCGATTATTTCTTAAGGGAAGAGAAAGATCACTGACAACTTTTCAAAGCTCAAAAGTTAGTTAAAAATTCAGTTTATAAAAAATTTTAAATAATTCGGCGAAAGTAATTTTACACCTTATAGAATTTCAGAAAATTAGCTTGTTAGTGACACAAATTTCATTTCCGTACAATTTGTTTCTCACTTTTTAAAAATTTTCAAATTTAATTTTATACACAATTTACAAGAATAATACGAAGAACTTTTGCCATAATACATTAGCAGAATTTTGGAAGAACACTAAAAGAAAATTTTAAAAGTAGACGATTCACAACGACGATAAAGAATATATATATTAGGAACAACTATTGATTTGTTTTATGTTCATGCTTTCAATTAATGAAAAATTAACCATTTTATTAATTGGTTCAAAATATTAATTAAAACCTTTCTTATACTTCAGTTTTTGTTAAGAAAATTTGAAGTATCTATATAACAAATAATTAATAATTTATAAAGAAAATTCTATCGATGATTTTTTAAACTCTTCTGGTTCAATTGATATTTTCATTTTAATTAAAAATGTTTCGTATCATAAAAGGATTTGTGTATTATAATATTTGATATAATAAAAGCTTTTACATTAAAAATATTAGACATGAATATATTTTAATTCGGAGCGACGATGGATTAATTTTTTAAAATCTTTTTGCTTAATTTCAATTATTTTTAAGTTTTAATATAGAAAATTTTTATACGCATGATTCTAACCAGCACTATTAAAGGTGACTCGCAATTAAATGTTTTGTAATTTCAATTTATCATAATAATTGCAATTTAAGAAGCAACTTATATAGAGATTCAATTAATATCGATGAAAAATATATAGTTTCGGAATTTGAAGAGAGTAAAGGAGAACTTGCGTTGCCTTAAGGTACCTAATCAAACCCTTGTTTTCACTGGAAAATTCAATTGCAGTTTCCTTAATCAATTTAAAATTTTACTTATTTATATGGTTTTTAAATAAAATACTCACATTTTCTCTTTTACTCACAATACTCCTTTTCTTTCACTATACTGACAATTTATATATATTTGTTATATTAAAACGTGGAATCCGTTATTTCACAGAATAAGTAGGTATTTCACGAATTACCTAATTAAATACCTAGTTATTCTAGAAATAACTGAATCATACGCTTTAACAGTAACACACACATATATATATATATAGAGAGAGAGAGAGAGAAAGAAGAGAAAACGTGCATTTTATTAATAATAATAAGCATATTTGAGAAATGTACAATAGTCCCAGGACTTTTTTGAAATTGCGGCAGCAAACTGTTAACATATAGCTGACATATAGCAACATGGCTTCGCCTTCTCCAACCAACATTCCCTAAGAGTTTACCATCAGATCCAACACTGACTTGGCAATAAAAAGAGACCTGAAGACTGGTGTTGAGAAAGAGTGGGATCCAACCTGTCAAAACTCTGAAGCCCCCTGCACCTGACTCTATCCTGCGCAAGATATCCTGCAAGTGTAAGAAGGAATGTACTGGAAATTGCAGTTGTAAGAAGGCCAGACTATTCAGTTTTATGTCTTCATTATTGGGTCAACTTCAATAACAGGAAGATTCAAGTAATTAATAGTGATGAAGATGATGAACCAATACTGCCCGATCATTTAGTTGAGGAGTCTTTAGCTTTGCATGTCGAGGAACAGACAATTGATCTTCCAAAAGATATTGGACCACAAGCTTCAAAGTGAGCAAGATAAAGTGAAGATACATAGAGAGTATAGTTCTTAGCTCTTTCTATAGAGCTGTGAAAACTATAATGAAACGAGAAATAAAAATGCACATAAACCTACAAAAAGTAATTACTTTGGAAAGTTGGAAAATAACAAATATATGTCCTTAGAAAATACTGCTGTTTAGTTGTACTACAAAAAGAAAGGAAAGAAGCTTTATCTTGTGTTTATAAGATTCCTTCGGTATAAATATGCTTTATTTATGGTTCCTGGTATGACTGATCTCAAAATTAGGACATGAGATTAATTTTTATATTTCTTTGTGTTATTAAATATGAGCAGGGAAGATAAAATAAACAAATTCAACAATAAAAAATATAATTCAGTGGTTGTGAGAAACAGTAGTACATAAAACATAAAAAGCATACAGTAAATGAACCTATATCAGTTAGTGTTTCTTTCCTCTTCTTTCTTCAATTCAGATATAGTTTAAATACAATGAAGCGTATTGACTTTTTATGTTTCTTACAGAACGGGAAAAAGTAAATTATCCGCAAAGAAAGAAAAACTCTTATCATTTTTCCAATAATCCAATCATTTTTGAATTAGACATAAAAAATCAATTAATAACTTCAGATTGCTAGTAAATTGAACAACAAACACTTCTGCGAAAGATTTTTATACTCGGACAACAAACCTCTCATTGAAAAAAAAACTAAAATGGCTGGCGGTGTGTGTGTGTGTAAGTTTTATGGAAAGGCATCTTATTGTCATCTGTTGGTGCCACCACAGAAGAGATGCACAGACAAAATAGAATACCAAGGGGCTTACAGAAGCATCAGAGAACTTGACAGGCGGAGGAAAGTGAAAATGAGAGATTCGAACTTTTACGCATCTATGAACGGTTTCTGGAACGAGAATCTGTCAATGGCACATATAAACTTTCTGATCGTTTTAATCGATCATTTAGATGATGAATTTATCATACCATGAAATGATTCTTCCCAAGGCATCCCAAATTTACAGTACCCTTCTAAAGACTCATTTCACCAGAAACTACTAGCATTATTTAATAAACATGGGCAGCACTGGCATACTGGAAAGGTGGTCTATCATCCATTTGCTAGGCAAAAAATATTAAGATTCTATTACTCTTCCATACACCATTATCACGGTTCATTTCAGTACCGGAAACGAAAAGTTACCACTAACTAACTCATAAAAAGGCTTTAAATTGAAATCGAATGGCAGGCAGTTTTAAGTATATGCACGAAGAAACTTGACGATCGGTCAAAACAATATCTTTGATAACATCTGAACTCAGGAATTTTCCGGTTTAATGTCGAGACGAGTCCCATCCCCTGAGCTGTTGAAAAAGAAAACGAGTTCATATTTAGCATCGGTCATTTGAGGGATTTTCCCAGGCGTCCTCCGCACCTTGACAAAATAAACCTTTTTTAAACAGAGACTAAAATCAAAATCCGCATGACTGACATTGCTCCAGATTATTCCACCGCGGGCTCACATCCTTGTCTGCCGAACTGAAAGGGTGTTTCCAGTGACCTGGATTCGGCACGATCAGATAGACGAGTGGTATGAGTCTATTGTAACAGGAACTCTCGCTCTTTGCTCGAATTTCGCATACTAAAAGAGTGCCTTTAGAAGTGGACCACGTCGGAGCGATTTATGTCTCAAACGCATAATTATCAAGTCATCGCATTATAACTAAAGGAAGATTCTCTAGTTATTGTTAAAAAGATGATGTATGAGTGGACTTGAGGTTTTTTTTCTTTTCTTCCTGTATTATTAAGCATTTGAAACTGGTGCACAAATATGAATATTAAACTTGTGCAGACATAGGTTAGAAACTTCTGGAAATTTATTATTATTGTCGAACATAACGATATTTTACTGTTGATGCCATAGAAACAGAAAAGACAAAAAGTATTTGTAGTTACCATCTACACATTGCAAAAGTTTTTACGATTCTGGATATCTGCTTTCATCATTTATAGGTTCAATTGAGCTAGCTTGAAATTTGATGTATAGTAATAACTGGAATCAGAAATACGACTGAAAACTTTCACAATTATGCAAACATTTTTTAGCTTTTCAATCACAACTAACGTAAAAGACTTGTAGATCTAACCAGTGGCGGTTCGTCAACTCAGAAACGAGCAGCGCTGCAAAAGTTGCTTTAAATATATACTAAATATATACTTAAACATATACGGTGACTTCATATTAAGCTGAATTTGGAGGTTTTTCGAAGTATGATAACCGATCTCCTATCCAAATGACATGCTGGCTTTCTTCTTCGACCATAATTTTTATTGCCTGATCTGGATTGCGACTTCAGGTTCTATGGTAAATGTTGGTGTTGCTTTTGCATTATTGTCTATCACCTATACCGATGGACCTATATATATTTTTCACCTATCTTCTATATATATTTTTGTTAGCAGATCTGGAATGCGACCCTAGGTTCCAAGGTAAATATTGTTAGTCTTACTGGGCACTATCACTCACATTTTCTTGTTGTTTTGATCCAGATTGCAACCCCATGTTCTGTGGTAGATGTTGCTGGTGTTGTTTTTGCACTATCGTCTATCACCTATACCGATGGACCTATATATATATTAATATTGTTAGGTAAATATTGTTAGGTTTCCTCTGCAGTATCACTCATATTTTCTTGTTATCTGACCCAGATTATGATACCAGATTCTATGATAAATATATTTATCTTGCTGTACACTATCATCCATATATTTTTATTTCAAGGTTTCATAGACAATTTTCATGGTCTCTCATTCCTTTTACAGAGGCTCTATTTCATACCTTCTCGATGATCTCCTTTTGCTAATAGATGCTTCATTATTTTTTTTCTTGGAAAATTTAAATTTTATTTTTCTGAAATGTCGTACCATTTTGAATTTTATTTGCCTATTAATGATAACAGAATATTTTTTTAATGATTTAATGATTATAGGTCGCTGTAATTTACTATGAATTGAATATTTGTGACTAAACAGGAAATAGCCTCTGAAGACAGGCAATCTCTGACCCAATAGAAGTTCTTAATATATTCTAAAAATTCTTATCGTAACTTCAAAAGCATACTAGTTTTTAAAAAAATATTCCATATTCATAAGGAAATTAAAATTTTTGCATGTTAAGACCTGAAGGAAATCATCGAAAATATCATCTGAATACATGAATGCCTGATTTTGGCATTTTCCGAACATTACTATTACCGAAAATGAGCCACAAAAATCTATTATTTCGCTGACAAAGCACAGGAACACGTTTCCTCCATTGTAGAATCGTAAAGTAATGATCTTTATCTTATGGAACGAATGTATTTTTGACAGCAAAATAAATTCGGTTGCTTTTCCTGAATGAGGTTTTAAGTTTTTAATTCGCTTTGTCATTTCCATTGATTACATTATCAGAAAGGAAATCTCAATACAACATGATAGCGGAATCCAGGAAAATATTCTAGTGCAAAATTTTAAAATTCAATAATGTTCAGGTTTCTTGATTCGAAGTGTCCATAGAGATTTGCAAATCAAAATGCTTTACTTAGAATTATTATGGATGTGGATTTTATCTCAGATTTGAGATAAAAATGGAATCAGAATTTCCATTCAGTATGATAAATTCATTCGAGATTAAATGAATCCTGAATTTTTATGCAGCATAGATAATTTTTGGCTCATTTTTTATTTCAAAATTTGATTCTTGGTGAAAGATTGACATTAAATAATTTTTGACATTAAATAATTATTTTTCTAAAATTAATTTGTTTTTCTAAATGATGGTTTTCATTAATTAAAATACTATTAAATAATTTAATACATATGTCGGTCAACTTGATAATGCGCTAAGGCACATTTTTACGTACTTACCCTTTTTAAATAAGTCTCAAATTATCTTTTCATTAAGTTATAAAATCAAAAAGGCGTAACACAAATAACAGACGATTCAACACAAATCAAATGTGATTTTGCGTTGAATCAGGAACGTTTTAATATGAAAAATTTAACTAAATAATTGCAGTTAATTAGTTAATTTTAAAAAAAAATTTAAGTTTAGAGCTATATTTCATAATATTTCCTGTATTTCTTGATTCATTCATGATGATTAAGACCATGGGAGATAAAATATAAAAAAATCGTGTTGTGCATAATTAGAGTTGTTCCGAAATATCAGATATGTGCTCATTTTAGATGGTTTCTGTTCCGAGAAGTTTGAAAATTTAATTCCAAAGTAACAATATTTTGAAAAAAAATCCGAAGAAATAAATGAAAGAAGCAAACATTAAACTTTTTACGCATTTTTATTTCACTTGAATTGTTTCAGGTTTGTAAATTTGAAATTTTTTAATATATTTTTCAGTAACTTCCTGATGTGTTAATGGTCGAAATTTTGTGCATAATTTGTTTGTTTTTATTGGTAAAATTTATGTTCTCGATGACAATTCATAATGTAAATACTTTCAACGTTTAATTTTCTCCTAATCGATTCATTTACTTAATTTTTTATTCCGTTCAATTGGCCCAAGCTGGTCAAGCTGCCAAGCTTGAGATCAATAAAAAATTGATCTCAAGATTCCGTAATATTTATAATAATGAATTATATATATAGAAGACTAAAAAATAGAGATTAATCCAAATAAAATACTCCCTTTTAGTACACTAATAAAATTGCCCTTTTAGAAATTATTTTTTAAAATTTATTTAACTGTAGACAAACAGAACGGGAACTTATTCATAATTTTGTAATTTTTTTTTCTACTTTCTTCTAAAATGAACTCATGAGAGGAATAAAAGTTTAGAAATACGAAAGAAATGCATCATGTCCTGAGTTCAGGTAAATTCAAATGATTTAAAGAATAATGCATTTTAATCAAATTGTCATTTTAGTAAAGAAAATATGAAAACAATTAAAGTCATCTCTTTTCTCTGCGCTCCGCAAGGACATATTAGTTAAATGCCTGAGTCACCTTGAGCTTCGTTTGCCAACAACAGTGACTACTGGCCTTTCTGATATTTAAAAGAATCTTAAAAATAGCTTAATAGATATGTTTAGCGTTTCCAGATTAACCTTCAAACGGGTACAACCAATCTAATAGACACATTTCCCATGCTTTATTACGGTACTGATGAATACAACATCTGCTATTGAACTTTCAAAAAATTTCAAAGAAATATTTCGTCAGCGTGCAGAAATGTTGTTTATATTCATTTGTGATATTAAATTGTTCTTAAATAGATCACAAAAATAAATAATATTCGCTTTTAATCATTTCAATAACTTGTACTCTGGAAAGATTAACTTCCTAAAACTTCAGATTAGACCGACTTGAAGAATGAGTAATTAATATAAAATGTCAATACCTGAAAAGTCCAAATAACCCTTAATTAAGGTCACTTCCAAAGTCGGGGGAAATTACTGTTTAGAGATAAAACTGTCCTTCCTAAAAAAGACAGCATTTGATCTTCTCAGACAAATGAACTACAACCTGATCATCGTCAGGAGCCATATTAGGTTATATCTCACAGGAAATTACCAGCGTGTCTTAAAATTCAAAGGGTTATTGACGATTATACAATATTCACACATGATTTCTGTTTCGAAACAGTTCTGCATACCTAATAGAAGGAAAAGATGTATGGCCGTAGGAGAAAGAAAAAAAAAACGTTTCAAAACGATGCGCCACTAAATATTAACTGGTGGAGTCGAAATGCAAATGGATATCAGCAAGATATGATTGACTTAAAGTCGAAGGAAAGAAGTTTGTAATAACTGAATTTTTAATTCAGAACTTCAATAAAAAATACCCAACAAAATTAATAAATTTGATAAAAACAGTTTTTAAAAATACAATTTTGTCAACGATGAAAAAGTAGAATATTTTATTTTGATCATTTTTATTTTTAATTTACAATTCATTATTAAAAATGTTATGGATTCTTGAAACCAGTTTTTCACAGAATTCAATACCGGGTACCGTCAATCGTATGGAATCAAAATAAAATTAATCTATAAGCTGATAATTTAGTCATGAAAATATTTAAATAGTATATTTTCATGGAGAACGTAACAAGTGTACAAAATTTGAAAACTCTAATGCATCAGCAAGTGAGTGAAAAATCGATTGCGAACTTCCATTTTTACAGACATGAAACAAGTTAAATAAAATTGTGTAAAAATGAAAGCTCGTCTAGCCCATTAATGCCCAAGACGCAATTTTTCAAAAATATTTTGTATACATATCGTGAAATCAGCTGGAAAATTACTAAAAAAATTCCTGCCTGAAAAATTTATGTTTTAGTGCCTTCCTAAACCTAGAGTCCTTATTTAGGCAAAGTCGTATTAATTGAAAAAAACTATCAAAATCTAAAATTATGTAAAATTCTAAAAAAAGAAACGTATTCTTACAATTGTATTTACTGACATATTGATTAAATGCAAGTATATTAATTGATAAATAATTAAACAAACTTACCCTTTTCTTCTTTACATTCCAAAGAATTAGTTACGAGTCTGACTTGAAAAATAAAAAGGCTACGTTATGAATCGAACGCTTCATATGTGCAACTATCGACTGAATATAAAAGAAACGAATAACTCAAAATATTTTTTTTGTAAAATTTATGAAGAAAAAATCATTCTTGCGAGTTTATGATGCATTTTTAGAAGCGCTAGACATTAATGGGATAAATTAAAGATTTGTTTTGAATGAATATTTCAAATAAAAGCGAAAGAAGGGATTAACCACAAACCGTGTTACTCCCGCTCTGCCTAAGCATCCGGGGTCCTGAATGACAGTGGCCGTTTCGGCAACTCGAATACTGAGGCCGGAGTTCTAGTAGCCAATCACTTGGCCACGGCCCGATCCCTCCCGAAGGAGGTACGTACTATCACTGGAGGGAGGTAACACCCCCCCACTCCATTATTATGCCCCCAGGGTAAGCGAGTTCCTGCTTACTTATCCGGTAAGCAGGAACCGTGTATTCGCTGTGCCTCCCCCGGGGGATGAAAGAAAGGATTAACTCTCATTAGTCTCAATTAGCAAGGAATATTATGACTCCTTGGACCACGGTCAAACTGTATACTGGTATGCAAATGTGCATGCTGATTCTCCAATTTCATTATTACAGAGTCATTAATTCTTTTTCACTTATAAAATGTAATATATTTTAGATTAGAAAGAAATACACTGAAATTAACGTATATTCCGTAATTAAATTATAGATATTTATTCTATAATAATAATTAAGAAATAATTTTTTGTGTACTATCAGAATGCATATATCTGAAAGGCAACATATTTTATTTAAATGAATAAAGAAGAACTGATATGTAATATTTTAAATTTCACATCTCTTTATACTTATCGTATCCTCTTTCTCTATTGAAATTTTGAAAATATAATCACTTTTGGAGGAAAAAAATCCTCGAAATGATGAAAGCGAGAGACCTCATTGTTTCCGAAGCAAACGCTGTGAAATGATGAATGTGATGCATGTAGTTGGTTCCTGAACATATATCCACGCGTGTAAGTGTTTTTTGAAATTTCAAATATTTTCTTCTCGAGGGAAAACTGGCAATTTTTAGAATATTTCATCACTCAGATTTATATTGGTAGTTTTATCGTCTGGCAAAAAAGCCACTTTAGGGTTTAATGGAATTTTATTTTTAACGAATCTGAATATAAAATCTGGACTAGAAACTTCATTATTTGAATGTCACAAATGAAGGATGCATTTAAAAAATCGCTTTTTAGAATTATAAAGTGGTTATATGCTTTCACGACAAAGGAAGGGTTTGTCATGATCATAATCAGTGCAAGATGTCAAATCAAGCAGCTCCTGAAATAGAAGGTAGTTAGAATTAAATTATCTCCATTCAGAACATACAAATCGCTTTAGTATTTTTATTTATTGATGTTCTCTTACCCTTAGAGGGCATTAAACGGAAATAACGTTATTGGCTCTCATGACACGATTTTGGGAAAATTTCTGTTCAGTTTACCCGATCAAGCTCAATAAACACATAAAACATATAATTATCTACATTTCAAGAATGACAGAGAGTACAGATTGCATCCAAAAATACGGAAAGAAAGCCCCCTTGAATTGTTACAGTTCATTCAAAATTATAAGCTAATAAAGTCAGTTCGTAATATTGTCGTAATTTTGAGAATTTATTTAACTTTTGCTGTGAGTGTCGCATGTTGTTAAAAAACGTTTCAAAATTAAAAATAATTAAATATTATCTGAGATCTTTAATGAGCTACAAACGACTAAGGAATCTTGAAATATCAGCAAGCATAAACTAACTCGTGAACTAGATCAAAGATTATCAACGATTTTGTTGGTAAAAAAGCAAGAAAGCTGCTTCGGAATTTCGTATTTTACATTGCAAAGAAATAATTTTTATTAAATTTATTTTTATTTTGAGGTTTATGTGTCCTACGTAACTTGTAAATGAAGAGCGCTAAGTTGGAATTCCGCCCCGGATGGCGAAATTTGAAACTACGTTACTGATGCATCGTAGATTCGTAAAACAAAGCAGCGGGAGTGGTCTCCCCTAAATTTTCTCGTATACTCCTAACACATATGGAGAAAAAATAAGCTAAAAAGCAGTAAAAGGAACAAGCATCTCTAATGCAGGGGAGAAAAAAAGCTCCGGAATCGGAAGCTTGGAGGCCTAAGGGCGTGGATAGAAGCGGAAAGGATTAGTTCAAGTGAAAAGAGCAATTACACAATAACGGCTTCCCAACATTGTGTGATGAGAAAAGCCAAATAGGCAATATGAACACCTTTTTTCGTCCGATTGAAACGAAAATTGGGCACGGATCTACAATTAATGTTAGAAGACCTCATACCAATTTTTATTTATCAAAGATGTAGGGTTTACGAGTTATGATGTTTACAAGTATGCGATTATACAGACCTATAGACAGTCAACCTTTTGAGAAATTGGGCCCAACATTTGATACGGACCTACATTCTTGATGATAAAACTGTGCACCAAATTTTATCCATCTAGTTATTTAAGTTTTTAAGTTATAGTGTTCACATGAACGCGGACAGACAGACTTCCCTTAGACGGAATTTGTCCAAAATTTGTTAGAAACCTACAAATTATGTGTAAAGATCACATACCAAATTTCATCCCTGTATCTCTAATAGTTTTTGAGTTATCGTGTTCACAGACACATAGACATACAGACACACAGACAGACATAATTCCAAAATTGGGGTTTTCGGACTCAGGGATGTCTAAAACGCAGAGATTCGTCAAAATTTCGAGTTCGAATTGTTTGACGATTACAATACTTTGTATACTTCGTATACGAAAAAGTAGAAAAGCTTGTATTGATCCCTGGGGAGTTTATAAGACCACAAAGTTGACTCGGATGAATGCTGGTCGCTTTGAGGTCTGCTTTGATGTGAGAATCAAAGGATAACTCGGAGTCTATTTGCGTTCAATAGTCCAATGGGCGAAATGGCCGAATGCTTGGTTTTGGTTTAAAGTTATCATGCGCCGGTTTTTGGTGAAAAGGAGGACGTTCTTTTACTGAGGCTTACATTTTTCTCCAGTAAATGAGTCAGAATTGTAACTGATATACATAATTTCGCCACTTTTTGACGGTTGAATCTGGGTTAAAAAGTTTTATTATAACTGAAGTATCATTAGCATAGGTTGCTAAGTTTCAGTGTGGAATCTATCTTCTTCCTATCTGCGGAGATAAAGGTCAGCTAGACCACTATGTAACAACCCTGTGACAAGAACCTTCAATGTCACCAATTCCAGTGCTGAAAACCTATAACCTACGAACGAATTATGCAGAACAAAAGATCCCATGCATAAATTATAAATATTGTGAGGATCCTACATGGACGAAGACATGATATTATCATTGGTTAAGGAAGACTTTTCTCACATCCATCAGCAACATTAACATTAATTGCAACTTTTTAATATACTTTGTGTATTAACTTTTTATTTTCATATTTTCCTCTCCAATATGTTATTTTTCTTTACGCCAAGAGGGTTTTGTATAATCGCAAGTCTTATCAGGTCGGTTCCCAGCCAGTGGATTAATAATAATAATAATAATAATTCAATTAAGTATAATTAATTAAGTAATAAGCAGTGATAGCAAAAATAAATTATGCAAACCAAACTGAAAGATTCCGGTCCTAAAAGTAGATTACCAATTTTTCAATCTATGTTTAGGTCTGCATGTGCAAAACTGATTCATTGCTTCCGTAGTTGAAACAATGAAATATCTAAATCGGAGTTGTAAACAAATATGTCGCAGAATTTTACGGTAAAACAAAAGTAAAGAAATCCTGCATAACAAAGAATATTTACAAACATAGAATGCATTATCGAAACGAATAAGTTCTTTCTCATTTCCCTTTTATCATGCATAATTTAATGGAATCTGTATGCCGCAGTCACGAATGCAAGCAAAACACAACCAAACTAAAGCATTCCGTATCAAAATCCTAGAGAAAGAATGGTAAATCGAACAGTTTGTTTTGATTCAAGGAAAACCTCAAAAGATAAAACAGGACCATAAGAAATAAAGGGCTGGGTATGGTTGACTTCCGGATCGTCTGATATTCGATTCATTGAACTGAAATGAAAGCGTCGACCACACCCTGTTATGAGAGATATTGACTTCTGTTTCGTTATCAGTTCTTGACCGGAGTGGTTGAGATGATTTACGAGGTAATATTTATTTACTCTGATTATCAGTGAAGATGTCAATATCGGGGATTATTAAAGAATACAAATAAAGGAAGATATGTAAACTGGAGAATTTTATGAACTTGAAGTTTGATAACGTGCGTGAACGAAAAATAATCCGATTAAAATATATTCTTTCATACTTTTATGTAAATTATTATCCAAAGTTCCAAAATAGGTTGTTTCAACCACTCCTAAAAGCATGTTATGGTCCAATTACAGATATTTACTATGTTACGTATAGCATAAATAGATATTTATTATGTTATGTATAGAATTTTAAATCTCCGGAAAGCTATTCAGAATATGGAATTTCTCAAGATTAAAAAAGTTAACTCTTCATTACAGGAATATCTTAGGCCATTACTTTACTTACATGGCTTTACTCAGGGTAAGTGCTTATTATTGGCCTCAAGCAAAAAAAGTTCACGTTTGTCAGTGGATATTCTTTCATTTGTAATTTTTCAATGAAAAACACAAGAAATCAAAATTGTAACTTTAAGCATGATAATACATTGCAAACTTTGTGAGTAAAAGTAGCCCCGAGCCTCAAAGAAAATTTAGATATCAGTCAATTTCCTTCGAAATTTCAAAGAATCAGGCATGTTATAGTTCAGTTACAGACATTAACAATTTTAACGCGCAGCTATTACATTTTAAGTCTCAGAAGATTTCATTAGAATATAAACTATTCAGTTTTAAAAAGAAGAATTTTAATTCTGTAATCAATGTTTCGAATGAGAGTTTTCGAATTCCTTTATTCGATTTGTATGGGAGTCAATAGCTCAGAATACTACAGCCAATACCGACGCAAAAATATTATATGAAGCAATTTTTTCGATCACATGAAGCATTGACCCTTAAAAATTTAATTTATTATCTTTTCCCTGCCAAAAAGCATATCATTGTAATTTTTATATTTTATTCAAATTTATCTATTAAATCAAAAATCAAAATTATTTATTAATTTTACCAATTTTAGGAAAAAGGAATTGAGAAGGGTAATGAACTGACATATTTTCTCTTCGTCTGATTGATTTCGGTAAACCAAAATATAAATTAAGCTTATTCTTGGCCATGATAGAAATTGATTGATTCGAATTCCAGCAACAGATAAGCAAAAAAATACAGTTTCCTCAAATTTCTGTCATGATAAGCTGTTCTCATCTTTGAAATCTAGTTAATTAATGTATTACTCGACTGTTTGTCGTCGCTTAGCAAGCAACACCACCTATTTCAACATTTTGAAATTTCAAAGAAGTAGGATATACTCACTTTTTCGCAATCAATAACTAGTGTTTTTGATTTTTTTTTCACACCTGATAGGAGAATATGGTCTCAAGTTCGTATCAGATGTTAAAAAAATTCAGAAATATTCGTTATTGGTTTCGAAAAATTGAGTATTTTCTTCCTTTTCGAAATTTCAAAAAATTGAGATGGGTGGTGTTCCTTGTTAAGCGACGATGTACACTTTTCATAGCAGAAATACTAAACATAAAAATAACATCGGAACATGGTCATTAGGTTCACTTTCATTTTATTGAAGGCTCATATTAGTCTTTAGTTACCTACGATTTGATTTCCATTGATGTTTTATCGTAAGTCCTCTGTTTCTCCATCCGAATTTTAACCTGCATACTACGGAACCTTAATAACACAGTAAAATAAACGTGTTCATAAAGTAGTGATCACTAAACTTTGTCACATGAGCCATTTTTGTGATACTGTAATCATTAAATGAAACCAATAATTCGCAACACTTAATGCAAATTTCCAAGATTTGAGCCCAGTAATTCCCAATATGCACCTTGTCATTAATGATGGAACTCCTCATCAAGTGCTCTTTCACGTTGATTGGCTAACATCTACAAACAGAATTGCTACAGCAGCAAAGTCTATGTGCCCTGTTTTCTAATGACACACCTGTTCTCTCCGGAGGATTTGCATAACATCGCAATATCAAGGCTCGTCGGTTTTTTCCGTCACGGATCCTGCGTGCAGCGAGGAATCACACGAGCAGAAAATGTGAGGCTTCGTTTTACGAGCCACTATTAATAGTTCGATGGTTGGCGAGGAGATAAGGCTGCAGCCTGTTCCGTGTTTACATAGATGTCACATCTGCTGTAATTTAGAGGTTTAGATAAGTCAGGTGGCCAATTCATATCTCAGATGATTTCGTTTTCGGGACAATACATTTAGTATCGAAAGTACCGAGTGGGTAGAGTTAAAATACCCTTATTCAAACCGCTGAAAGAAAAAAAATACCGGTTAGGTACGTCACATTTCAGAGGTGTGCCTTTCAGAACATAGAGATATGAATGGCATAATAAAGCTCTATGACAGAGGTTCCCAACTTGTGGTACGCGTACCCCTGGGGTACGGAAAGCAATTTTAGTAATGGCGGAAATAAGAAAAAAGAAGCGATTAAAATAAAATAAAATAAAAATTATAGAATTTTGTTTCCCCAAGTTCATGTGAAAAGTGAAAGTTGGGCAAGCCCTAAACGAACGTTCAGAGTTTCACGAACACAGAATTTGTGGGAAGAACATTCTCGTGTTATGAGGATATTAAGAATAAATATCGCAATAAGCTTGACTCAGCCCCAGATTATATCTATCTTCATTTGAATTTAATTTCACAAAACTCAGCTTCATGAGGCAAGCTCAAGAATTGCTTTGAAATTTCCTTCTACTTAAATAGTTGATTATTACAAAGTGTATTTGCTAGTTATCCTGGTTAGTTAATAATTATTTCAATACTGGTTTCATTTGTTTTGGCGCTGAACTAATACTATTTATTTACAACCCGCCTCGGCCCAGCCTACCCAAGAGGGTGTAAGGTCTTTCGCAGGCCGGAGGGGAATCATAAAAAAAGAAATAAACTATACTAGAAAAAGAATTTACAAAGAATCCCATGGGGTGAGAAGAACAATTTAAAAATCATCGTTTACAACAATAACTCAAAAAAAAAGAATAGAGAGTAAGAACACAAAACGCAAAGAGCAAAAACACTAAAAGCTTAACATTAAAAACACAAAAAGATTAAAAGCAAAATCACAAAACGCGAAAACGCAAAAAGCCCAACACTAAAAACACAAAGCACATACAAAAAATCAAGTACAAATGGAATAAAATGTAAAATATAAGTAGTACATATGTTATTACGTTAATTCGAGTCATTTGACTTTTAAGTTAACTTAAGCATTTAACGTTATTAATAAAAATTTTGCATGGAAGGGAGTTGAATATGACAGTAGGGGGTTCGCAAAAATAAAAATACTATTCAAGGGGTACGTGAGAGAAAAAAGATTGTGATTCGCTACTTTAAGAGAAAGATAGAAGAAGATCAGTAGATAGTATGTCCAACTTCGTATCATAATTCATTCAAAGTCGTAATATACATTAATCACTAATTGCAAGCGGTAAATGAATAAAACGGATAAATAAAACTGACATAAATAGTTAAATAGGAATGTATTTAATGTATATAATGGAAATAATTTTAATAAGTCACATAATTGCACTGTCTACGCCACCTAACACACAAATACACTTTGTCCTATCCTGTGCTGTGACGTCACGTCATTTCCCTCTGCATTAGTGACATTGAATTCCAAAATTATATATGCAGCGCATTTCGCGTGTGAATAATTTTATTCCATTTTGAGGACCAGAGTATTTCTACAATAACCTGCACTAACACTAATTCTCAGTTAAATAAGCTCATCAGTTTCTAGTACTTGCTCTATCAAACAAAAAATATTTTTATTTTAATAATGTTGCAAAAATTTATTTGAAATTCAAGTAAATCCTCGAAGTAATTTTCGTATGAACTAAATTTAAAATTGTGTAGAATATAAAAATTGCCGCCCTTTTTTATAACTCTTACTACTTTTAAAAAGGAATAAATATAGAAAATGAAATATCTTTCTAGATATTCATATAATAATTAGAAAAAGTGTTAGTTTCAAATCTGTTTATGAAAATAAGACCCTTGTAGAATCTGCAGAATTTCGTGACAGAGATATACTCTGATTTATCACAAACAGTAAACTATATTAGAAAAGAATTATTTCCGGATAATTTTGTTTATGTTTCAGATTGTAATTAGAGCAACTATTTTAAAACTGTGCAATTAGAAATAAATGTTTTATTAATTAATTCGAATAAATGTTTAACGAACACACCCAGGATAACAGGCTCAGTGTTCTAGAAAGTAAACGTGTTTCAACTTTGTTTAAGAAAAAAAATTAAAAAAGTGAGAATATTAACATACAACCATGGAACCTACTTTCTAATATTAACCTGCTTAAATTTTTAACGACACTTACTGGAATCAAGCATTTGTAACATTTTATGCATATTCTGATATCCTTTACAAAAACTGGTTTCGTATTAATTGCATCCAAAGATACAGGAACAAACTGATATTTATAATTTTCCATATTTCTTTCTTTTTTACCAATCGTTAAAATAACAGTTATTCTCATAGAAAAGCAACAGATTTGCATATTTTTGCAAAGAAATAAAGTAAACATTTGCATAAGTAATTTTTAGCGTTATTGTTATAATGTATTATTGATATCAATGAAGCTTAAAAATTTTGCTATCAAAAATTAAAAGAAACTGATAAAAGTAAGCACTACAGGGATTATTTGTTTTAAACAACTATTTTTCTTCATTTCATTTGTTGATGAAATAAATATAATCATTTATAATAGAACACTATTTTCACTCTTATTTATCATTTCCCTAAATATATGTATGTTAAGTAATAATATCAAAATACAAATCCAATCGGAAATTGCAACATTCCTAAATCTTAAAATGAAATAAAGCTACCTAACTATAGCCAAAAACCAAATATTCTCTAAACTAATTAGAATTATCACAAATAAATAAAATCAATAATACTAGTACAGAATGAATCATTAAATATTGCATAAGCCCTAAGAAATAAATCGAAATTACATTACAATAAATAATCAAACTTAAAATACGATATTGCACAAAAAATTAAAATAACATGAAAAAAGATTTAAGAAAGACATTCCAAGATGGAAATCCAACAATTATAATGGCCTGGAGGATTGGCGACCTCCATATCGTGTTACCCTTAGAGTTACGGTACCGGCACTCCACGAAGCCTAATCATTGGATAAGGAAAGGGAGCAAGTCCCAAAATATTTCAAAATGAGAATAAAAATGAAAAAATACTTGATATAAGGAACTTAACTTGATAATCAAAATACAATACCAGAAATAAATAATCAATCTATTTGAAAGTTTATATATTGCAAAATTTCTTAAATATTGCATACCTGTCTTTTTTGATAAACCTAGTGCGACCACGCCATTTTCACTTCGGAATAGGTTTCCGTATAGAGGCTGTAGGTAAAGAAACTTCACTCATTTGTAATTTTGTTTCTAATTTATGAAACCTTTGCCATTGAACTCTTGCTCTAGATACAGTTGATGATATTAGGTCGTATTTAATCTATATTCTGTTTTAAGTGTATTTAACGTTTTAATAATTTAATCAATGTTATTGGTTTAGTGTTAATTCGTTTAATATTGTATTGGTGTGAAGTATAAATCAAAACATTCCTTTTGTTTTTCTGCTGTCGCACTTTACAATATATTTCAAAACGCTATTAATTTTTGATAAAAAAAGAGGTATTTCTCATTTTAAATATGTACTTAAAAAGAAATAAATAAAATAATATATAAGACTTTAATACCATTTCAGAAGAGGACAAGGGCTAATATTTACCAGGTTCAAATCTAATTAATTTTTGTGAGTTTGGTCCCTGCCAAAAAAATAATACAAAATATTTTTTCAGCTAATTTAGAACTTTACAACTTGGTTTTACTTAACGAGTACATCTTCAGATTATTTTATTCTAATTCGCAACTCTCTATCACGACTTTGGGATGAAAATAATAGCTTCTAGTTGTTATATCCTTTTTCAAAACTTTTCGATTGGTAGTCGAAGATTATAAAAATTTCGTATTTGGACTATCCGTGTGTTTGTATTTTCGTGAATGATCTTAAATAAAGGTTTAAACCAATAGCTCTCAGAAGGTAACATTAAGGCGGAGAGAGGTAGATTTTTAGGCTTAGACTGATGTAGAACACTCCAGGACTGTATTCTGAAATGCAAGTACGTTTCGCCGAATTTTCCCCTGACAATTTAAGTTTTGAACTTCCTCAGTTTTTTGTAAAGAAAATACTTAATTTCCTTCAATATATAGATAATATGATAGTGATTTATATTTATTATCTCTTTTTAATTATATTTTTATTTATAGATATAAATATAAATGTGAATTAGAAATTTCGATGAGGCGCTAATTTATATGGGATCAAACTTTATCCACTCCAAAGATTTGACCCAGTGTTTAATTAAGGATACAAATACTTTTCGATTTTCCTTGAAAGTCCACTAGGAAAGCAACCTACCCTCATAAGTTGAAGGTAAATGAAACTTCTTCCTGAGAAGTTACTTAGGTTCTTCAAAATCGCTTCGCCCAAAAGAAGATTTTATATCTCATCTTTATAATTATTCCTTGACTAATGGATGAGCTAGATATTCTAGACCAAGAGGGAATATAACCACCACTTTACAGTTTAGTTACATGCATGTTGCGGTTGTAAATATAAAAGTTATGATAGTTGCTGTAGCTCAAAAATTAGAACAAATTTCAATCCTTCTAAAGCTGAAACAGGCGCAGACTGCAAAGTGAATTGAGTCACTTACTTATTATTCACAGGAAATAAACGCATGGATTCATTGTAAAGAATTCGTTAATATCTTATTTGAAAATATGTTTTTTACGCTTTCGACACATTCATGAATACGAAACCTAGCGTTTTTAAGGAATATGCGTGATACTGCTCTGAATAAATTGTATTTAAATGTAGCTATATATATTCCATAAAAAGTCACATATGTAAGACAAAAGATTTTATGTACAGTATATATCAAAAAATTTGAAACATTCATCTAACAGCGATAAAAGCACGACGCACAGTGTGTACTTATTCTTCACATTGGAGGATAGGCAAATAAATGTCATGACCACAATATTCATTGTTTCAAATCTAAAATCTAAATCTCTCATATTTTTCTTCTACAGGTATATGTTGTAACTAACTATATTACAACATATACTTACATATTACATAATATTGCTATTTAATACATATTACATAATATTGCTATTTAATAAATATTACATAATATTGTTATTTAATACACTTTTATGCATGTATGTAATATCCATAGTACCACTAAGTGTAAATAAAGTATTGAAATATATGAAAATTCCAAACGGTATGCAGTTAGCTAAAAGCTATGGGAAAGTTGCCTACTATATATATTTTTGTAAATGTAGGGGAAACTAAGGATACTTGACCCTACTTGATTTTCTCAGCTTGTGAGATAATTGGTAATTTTTGTGTGGCACTTTTATTTCACCTTTGGTCATATGGTCTATTGGAGAATTTTTTTATTCCAAGCTGAAAAGCCATCGGAATGGTGTGTAGGTAAATATATCTTGAGGGTACAAAAGTAAATTTTCGCCTTTTCATTACTCAGTGGATAGGAAGTTTAATTTTGAATATATGATTAATTAAAATATTTCTGAGTTTTAAGCATACTTCTAGCTTTAATTTCATATACGATGTTATGCAGAATCTTAATTCTAAATGGTTTAATTTTTAGATTATTTAGAAAAAGTCAAGTTAGGGATACTTGTCCCGAAAAAGTTAGGAATACTTGACCCTATCAAAAGCTATTGCAGCTTCAATGCCGTAGCCGACCGAAGCACATTTTGTGGTTGGGGTCAGTTTCTTTGGTGCGTTTAGTTTGGTGGCAAAATGGCAACGCAAATATAGAGAATAATTACTTAAAAATTATTTGCTAGTGATTATTTACTGAATAAAATTTCTTTTTAATATGATAATTTCAAATAATACAAATAATTATTTTAGTAAGAATTTTAAAAAGAATTGAAATTTAATCAATCTATTTTTTCCTCGCCTGAAAGAAAGTTTTATTTATTTATTTATTTATTATTTGAATAAAAATATTTTGTTCGAACTATTTGTCATCGTTTGGTTTTAGTTAAGGTTTCGTCATTTCTATTGAGTTTGTCTTTCTTTCTTGATTTGAATTTTCGCTTAAAAAATATTTTTATTCTTTTGCTTTTAATTTTCTTTAAATATTTGATGAACCGAGTAAGTCCATTAAGCTCCTCTATTTTTAGCTTTGTACAACATTTTTTAGATCTCTTTCTTCATTTTGATGCTATTCTTTTTTTCTAATTTTCCAAAACCGGCATTTCTTTAACGCGCTAACGACGCTGCTAGTTTCTCAGTTCCATTGCTGTAATTTTTATCGTTTAATTAAATCAATATTTTAATTCTTTATTAAATTCTGAACTAATTTAATAACTAGATATAATTTAATGACTAGACTAATTTAATTTATTAATTAGATTTTATTAATTACAACTGCGTTTTATAGATTCCATATTATTTTTTTATTAGTTTCATCAATATTTTTCGATAACAAAACCTTTTGTAATTCAGTAGTATTAACCTAATATCTGAATTTGGCGTACACACAAATTATCAAAAGAATTTAAATACTCTTTGCATGTAGGTTCAAGTATCCGTAGTTCCCTAAGTTTCGGCATACTTGACCCTACACTGTAAAAAATATCCGTTTTTTTCGGACTTTTTCAGTATATTTGACGGTTTAAAGCTGTTTTGTTGACAAAACGGTTTTTCACCGTTCTCCGCACCAGCCATAAACGGTTTAAAACCGTCAGTTCAAATTCTATTTTTTGTCATACGGTACTGCTTTCCGTACGATAACTTCCCCTTTTCTTAAATCATTTTAAGATTATTTTCTACACTTGCTCTTATTTTTCAGAAATTATTTTGAACATCGTGCGAATAAAACTGCGATTCGACTTTATATATACACGTGTTCTGGCAATATTTGATTTTTACATCACTAGGTGGCGCCACTAGAGCTATAGTGACTTTAAAACTCAAATAGATTATTTTTACCATATTGTAAGAAGTCCCCGGTGGTCTAGTGGTTAGAGCGACTGCCTGCCACCTGCCTGAACGCGGCTTCGATCCCCGGCTCGGAGGCGTTTGAAATTTTGTCACAATCTGCATCGAACTCGTCCAAGTAAGTTCAGTTAAAAATTAAACTAATTGAAATTAATAATTAAGCCTTGATTAATTAATATTCTTAATTGATAATAATTTAGCCTTGGCCTAATTAAGATTTCTAATTAATTGACTTTCCAGATAATTCGAGAAATGATGAATTCTCTAAGTTGGAAAGATGACGTCACTCGCTTCAGTTCACATCAGCACGTTTCAACTCAACTCGAAAAGAAGGAGAAAAACAACTCAACTCATTCGATGACATCACTTCGGGTGCAGGAAGAAAACATCTCAACTCCCCCCACTTCCGCCTACCATATTAAGCTACATACAATCGTAATTTTTACGGAGAAAACTTGATCTCATATGGTAAAAAACCGTTGTGACTACGGATTTACTTCGTAACTTTTACGGTTTTGCACAACCAAACCAGCTGCCAGTTTAAAACCGTAAATTTTACGGGATTTTTTTTACAGAGTAGGCGATTTCATGAAATATATTTATTTTATGTTTAAATGAGATATCAGTTTAGCATAAGTACATTTATCATTCTTAAAAACAAATCTTTTTATGATCATAAAAATTAAAATATTCGAGAAATAGAAGAAAAAGTAAAAGTCGGGTCAAGTACCTCTAGTTTCCCTTACTGGCAACAATATAGTGATCTTTTAATAACTTAAATTATAAATAAAAGTACAAAATCATATTCAGTGCATATATAAAACAAATTCAAAACTGTCCGTTGTTAATTAAAAACTGTCGTGAAATGGTCTACTAAGGATATTTTTGTAAATATAGGGCAAAAGTGGTATCTCAAAAAAATAATATCTTAGGATAAAATTATTACAATAATTTTTCACCTGACTGTTATTGACTTAAATTATCTATAGAACTGCAAAAAACAATCAATGCACACTAAATTTATTCATAGAAGTTTTTCAGATGGGACTACTTTTTAAAATTAAAATTCAATTATGGAAATTTTTTTAAATAACCTAATTATGTACTGTTTTAAAACTGTGCGTCAGTAGCGTATTCTTATAGTTTCGAACGATTACGAAAGTTTGAGTGTGAGTTTACGAATGAATCTACTAATACGAATCCACTAGTACAATCTGCAAAAAATTTATAGCACATTGTTCCTAAAAGCACTTCATCAAATACTCATTAGTAACCTGCTACAATACAAGCATAATTTTCAACGTAAAATGCAAAACTTTTAATTATTCTGCTTTTTGATATCACGAACTGGTTGGTATTTTATGGAAAACTTTCTCACCATGTATGGTATTGAAATAAAAGACAATTTTTAGTTTTCTTTTCAAAGCTTTACATTTAGATTCGAAGAGAACGAAATTTCTTTGTATATTAACGAGTTCTTTCTTATGCGAAGAAGTAATGCTATATTTTTCAGCAATGAGTTATTCTCAAATTTTTCTTTCTTTCCTGACGCAAAATAGGGGTTTTGAAATCTTGGAAAAAAAGAACTTTCACAATCACAAATGTATGTTCGGAAACTAGATATGCGTAGCACATCCATCATTCCACGGTTTTTCTACTGAAACAATAGATTCTTTCGCTTACATCTTTTCAGAATTCTCAGTGCTGATTACGTATTCAAATATTGAAAATAGGAAGCAAAGGAAAGCTTAAATTCTGAGTTTTTAGATCTAATACATCTTTGTTAAATGAATAAAACTAAAATATTTTTATATCCACAGGAAAAAATGTTCTTCATCGAGAATTAATTATAATTTATTGTACCTCTTTCACATGCAGGCTGTAATTTATTTTGAATAATTATGCTTGCCTTCAGCAAGGTGATGTTATTTCTTATTCAGTTGCAAAAGTAAAAAAATAATAATGTTAGTAATTTAAATAATTAATGCATGTATGATGTTATGAATATATGATGTTTAATATATAATTTCAAATATCATTATTTGTATTTACTTTACTTGCCTTTAGTATTTTTCCCATAAACACTACGAAAAGTGCAGATGTCAAATAAACTAATCACTATTTTAATAATATAATAATACAGTCGGACCTCTATTCAACGAAGTCTCTAAATCCCGAAAAAAAGTTCGTTATATGGAAAATTCTTTAAATAGAGATTTACCTTTTAAAATACTTTAAACTACACAAAACAGATTCTAAATTCATAAACACTAAATATTAGTAAAAGAGTAATTAATCACACCTTTATTTTTTAAATTAATATATTTGTTTATATAGTTTACCCATCAAAAGGAAATCTGCAAGGAAAACAAGAATAAAGCAAAACATTGTCTCGGAATACACCGTATTTTCAATTAAAACAATAATTTTATATTAAAATTAATGAATTTTTGCATTTCATCATACGAAGGTTTGTTGATTTCTGCATCATGACCATTTCCATCTTCATCATTTACGTCTTCATCGCAATTCATTGCTGTATTGTTTTTATTTTTCACACTGCCCACTTCAAAACTGCCTCATCCACATCTTCATAGACACATGCTTTTAAACATTTTGAACAAGAATTCGATTAATCATAATTTTGTATCTTATCACGATTTTTTTTATTATAGTTGATAAGCTGGAGGAATACCAAATTTTAAAGCAATATCCTTTTTTTTTTCACGCCTTTATCCACCTCGTGAAGAATTAAATTTTTTTCTTTGATGCTCAAGCACTTTCGCTTTAACATTTTCCAGCTTCAAGGTCATTGATCAACATAAAATGTGTTAAAAGAAAGAATAAGTTTGATATGTTTAGAAATATTTTGAGGAATAGGGACGGGAAAAAAGCATTGGATCACAAGAAAAAGTTCGTTAAATAGAGAATGCGCTTCGCTATTTGGAGGTTATTTTACGAAGAAATTCGCAAAATGTTCTTGGTTCCAAGAAAAAGTTCGCAAAATAGAGAAATCCGCAAAATAGAGGTTCGTTAAACAGAGGTCCGACTGTATATCAACCGTTTGTTGTGAAAAGAAAAAGTTTCAACGGGTATTTTATTTTGGTCTTCTTTTTTCAGGAAATGTTTATTTAGTATAAGCAGTAAACTTAAATATAGGAAAGAGTTTTTAACAAAAGTATTGATTCGCTTCTACAGAAACTCATAATAATTACTAAGAATTTGGAACAAAAATATCAGATAATACCATTCATAGGATTCCGTATCGAAAAAGCAAATAAAATGCCCTTACTTTTTTTACAAGAAAGCTGTCATAGCACAATTCACACACTTCGGATCAAGATAATATAAACACTTCACAATAAACATAAATAGTTACGAATAAATTAACCATTTCTACTTTTTTTTAAATGTTTTTAATGGAGATTGGTACCGGGAGATACACTTGTAAAGTATCAACCATCAGAAGTTTACCTAACTAGTCATTTAACTCAGTAAATAAAACTTTAAAATATTTATAAATGTATTTTGAAATTTCTCTATGAAGTTAATCTATTGGAAATTAATCTGTATGGAGGTACGGTGAAATGTAAATACAGCAAGAGAAATTATATTTTTTTGTCCTGGTTTTCGCTCTCATGATGAATATAGTAACATTAATGAAGTATTAGACAGTGAAAGGCCATTTTATGCAACTCTTGAACCGTTGGATTGACACTGTTTACAACAAAGCTGCATATACCTAAATGGGTATACAAATGCCGAATATTGAAGAATTTCAAAGAAAATCTAAAATAATAATAAATAAGCATTGTCGTCTGAAAGGACAACAAGTAATTAGTTTATTCTATCTGAATTTTTATATTAGAATTTATAAAAAGGTAAATAAAAAAAACTAATGCTTATATTGAGAAATCGAAACGCTCTAACAGATAATAAGTTCAAAATTGTAGCTGGTATCATTATCCTATAGCTCACAGCTATGCTGAAATTTCACTAACATCAACAATCTTAAACATTATTTCTCACAGTATGGTCTTATTCCACAACGTTTAACATATTAATTAATTTATCTGTCATTTCTGAATACCTAGAATTTCTTTGAAAATGAATGTTCTGGATGATTTCCGAATGATAATTAAAGTAGCGTCCCCTTTTGGAACTATACTTTAGTTATTTCGGGACGGACGTCGTAATTTCGAACTGTGGTCAGATAAGGTAATGTTTTCGTCATAATAGAAAAATACTTCTTAACATTCAAGAAGGAATAGTTTCTAGAAAACAAAGACAATGATGTCCACAGGGCTCATGCAGCGGTCCTGTCCCTATGGAATCTAGTTGCAAATGAGTTATTAAATCAGGACTGTCCGAAAAATTGTCATATTAAAGCTTTTGCTGATGATATTATTTTATTGACAAAGTGTAAGACTAAAGTTCAATTGAAGCAACTCACTAAAGAAGAAATAGGTAAAATAATTAGCTGCGAATGTCAAAATTATCTAACAGTATCTCATAATAAATTTAATTTTCTACTATTTAGTAAATTGGTTGAAGCTCCACCGGTTTTTTGGAAGGCAAATAGAATAAGAAGATCACATGCAATAAAGTTTCTTGGTGTATATATCGACGATAAACTAAATTGGAATTCCCATATTAGATATCTTTCAAATAGAGCATATTCTTTGCAACAAAATTTTCTTAGAATTGCTGGCGCGATATGGAGAATTAATCAAAAATGTAGACGCATTATATATTTAACAGTTACAGAAAGAGTGTTGTCAGATGGAGTGTCAGCTTGGTGCAAAAACCCGACTTCTCGAATATCATGAAAACTAAACTCATTATAATGAGGGTTTTTATTATCAATTTCTGGAGCATATAGGACAACTCCAACTTCTGCTCTTCAGGATTTAGGATTTATACCTCTTCCACTTAAATTACAATTTGAAGCCGGAATTACTACAATGGCAAGATTAATTAAACCATTCCAAAATTCAGAAGGCCTTCTCCTTTTGGATGCTTACATTCTCCAGATAGAAGGTGTGAAATCTTGGGTGATATCTGTAATAAGAGTTCGCACTCAAAAACGCTAAATAAAGTTGTGGTACCTCAGGGCGCGTAAAAATTGAGAACATACGCAATTCTTTTTGCAAAATATTAATTTTTTGGGAATTCATGAATTTGATATGTTTCATTGTAAATCACCATTCATAATTTTTTCTCAAAATAACCAGGCCTTGGGTAAATACCCCAAGAATATTTACCTACCCACTGGGTGTTTACCCACCCCACATTACTGATCATATGCGAGAAAGTTTCGGGGAGGCCGCTCCCGCTGGTTTAAAAAGAATGTTATTGTGAAACATCTTGAATAGATATAACTGCTTGAACTGCTTTTATGTGCAGGTTGTTGTTTTGATAGTGTTTAAGTTTGTTTTATTATTCATTTATTATTGATATTTTTCATTTTTAATTCTGTACATTTCTGGAAATTGTAAATTGCTTTGTAAATTTTGTTTTTCAATAAAGATGATCGGGCTGTTGGTTGTGAGGGCGCCGCTCTGGTTGTGGTGTTAGTGCTTTATCCACTTTGTGTCCATTTAAAACTAATGAGGTGACGCTAGTAGTCATAAGTATCGGGGGTACATACACATAAAACTTCAACATCCTCTATAAACTTCCACTCCACGGCCGCTAGAGGATGTTAGAACCCAACAGATAAGCGTGTTCGGGTCCGGGTGCAGTGGACGTCACCGTAATGCCATGAAACTATATTTCGAACCCGCAACAAGCTGGTACTGAAGCCACGAATCTGTTCTCACTGCTTTCAGATTTATTTATGTATTTACCCACGCCGACGCTGCCAATCCAAATGATGTAAGGCACTGATTTCGACGGCGGGAAATTTGAGTTCAGAAATAAAATTCCAGTACAAATACAAAGAAAATATTACATTATTTAGTAATGAAAAACAGAGTATGCGAAAAAGCAACATCTTAAAAACAAAAAGTCAGAATAAACTCAAAAGGCAAAGCAATTGTTAAGAACAAATTACCAATTCTTGTAACAATATCAAATTGAAATACAGATACATAAGAAGTTTAATATTAATTAGCTTAAGAAAAAAATCTCATTACAGCATGCGTGACTATTCAATACGTAAGACATAAATTTTCAAAGAAATCACACAACTCTAAAAGAAGCAATGGCCACAAACTCTAAAAGAAGAAAGAATTTTCTCTAAATTGATTATGAAAGAAGAAACAGCCTATAGGAACCTCATTTGAAGTAGCTGAATTTTCTGCTGAAGTCGCCACTATTTACAATTTTAATTTTTCATATAATAATTAATTAGTGGTGACCGTGTAGAGAACCATTAAGATTAAAGTTGATTTCTGAATTTATTCTGAGGATAACCATCAGGTATGTTCTGAGGTATTATTTCAACATTAGTTAGGACAATTGAGTACTATAAAAGCCCAATCTTTTCGTTGATTGACAGCAACAAAATGCTTTGGATTTTATTTAAAGAAAGAAATTTGACATCTTTACTAACTCTTTGTTGCAGACAGAATAATTCTTCTTCGAAATATTTCAAGTGAGATGAAAAAGAGAAGCATGAAATTTCATCAGTCATCGACCACTAAAATCAAAATTTCAATGACCCTACATTCCACAGTCATAAAAATATAAGAGAAATTCCGGTTCTTGAAATTATTATAGTCTTCTTCCTCGAATAAGAAACAAATACAATTGATGAAATATCGTCATGTAATCGCCGGAGGCTTCAATAACAAGGAGTTACTGCCTTACAGGCATCGGAGAAAGGCTCATTTTATTTTCCAAGAGATGAACTTTACGAGGCAAGAAAAATCAGATAGTGATCAACGATAGATTTTTTTATATTAATCGGATTAGTAAGCAGTGGACCTGACAGGAAGAAACGATACATTGAAAACAACTTTAAGTAGAATCGGAATTCTTAACGGATTAACCTTGATCTTAGTCTTGATTAAGTATTGTGCAGCTCCCAGATCACGACGTCCTTGACTCTTAGGTTGGTATGCTCAGGTGACTGAGAAGTTCAACTGACATGCATATTTTCAATAACAGTCTTATGTGAGAGATATCAGCTTTTAACAAGATTCCAGAATATATTCGAAATATCTGTATGAACTGGTTTGATAGGGATAGATTGAATAGTAATTTGACTTAATCTATCAAAAGTTCCATTTCTATCAAAAGTATCCATCCCTATCAAAAGTTGTGCAACATGTTTTGCACATATCGAGATTTCATTGTCTAATTTATTGGGTTTTTGTTTTTCCGTTTTTAATACAGAACTATGTGCAACTAAAGGAAGGAAAAAAGAAAGTATAAGCAGGAAACAGGTTCCGAAGGAATTGTGGAGAAAAAACTACCTAAAATTCCTCGTGTCTTTTTTAAGAATCGAATCCACCTAAAAAAATAAAAATTCACTGTTCACTGTCATCGGCATATTTCATTAATATAAGAGTCCTGTAAAATATGATAAAAATAAATCGACAAATTTTTAATCCTAGAAAGATGGATAGCTCAAATATAATCACGATGAAGTAGGACTGACGGTGAATTGAAAAATAAAAGTGGTAAACGTAGCAAGCGCCTAAAACAAAAAATTTGGGAAATCGCAAAAAACTGTTTAATCATCCCGTAGGGACTTCACATTAACTACCTCTTTATGCGCTCTTTTAAGCAAGTTAAAGGACTACCAAGCACTTTTTTCCGTTTACCAATCATAAACTATTCCTCATTTGACATTTTATTTTGAAAAACGGTATTTTAAATTTATTTTACACTTACATCTTGAACACTTAGTCTTTAATTCATTTTGCTATTATAATAGCTGATAATATGAAGTACTTGTAACTCAGAGCGATGTTACAAAATTAGATATTTAGTCTAGTCTAGTAGACACAAAACATTTTTGTTTCGACTTTGCTATTTATGCCTTATTTTACTCATAAAAGTTGTCCTTCTTCCCAAAAATACTGGTATATATCTCAGTTGAGATTATGCGAAGGTCCTCCTTGTAAATTAATTGATAAAGAAACACTGACTTCACTCTGCTCTCCTAAACAATTTAAGAATCTGGCTACACTTTAGATGGTTAGATTAGGTTAGATTAACGTCCCGTTTTTGAAGCAACACAAGGGCTATTTAAGGACGGACCTTGTAATTTTGAACCACGGTCAGATGACGAGGACGGCACCTGAGCTGGCATCCCCCCTCTTGAAACTTCCGCGCCACACCAACGGGAGGACTTTGCCCACTACATATGATTTAGCGTGCAACGGGCCCCATACACGGCGGATCTTCAGCGGAATGGGGTTTCGAACCTGCAGCCCTCCGACCCCGAGGTCGAGCCTTACCACTAGGCCATCGCGGCCTCGGCTGTTCTTTAGAAGGCTCAAGATGTGAATCCTTCTCCTATACAGCTTTTGTTCGCAATTTTTACATGTCAGGGGAGTTTTCAAATTTCGGGCTTAAGTGAGAGCTTCAAAATTATTATTATTTATTTTTGTTTATTTATATAAAGAAATTTTTAACTACAAGAAATTCGCAAAAAAAATTTCTTTAATGAAGTGTTTTTCTTTTCCTTTTTCCAAATGAGATTTTCTAACATTTATATTATACGAATTTCTCCAATGGAAAGAATATAAAAGAAGAAACAAAAGTATTTCTTACATTTCCGTAATTAAACTGCATAATACGTATTAGTTGAAGATCTTCCAATTTGTTGTAGGCCAAAATAAAAGCTGAAGCACATTTTAGTTAGATCTAGTCAGATCCTGACCACATTTGATTTTAGAAGTTAGGTTCACTCTCAACAGCTTTTCAAGATATTAACACTTCAAGCATAGCATTTCCAAATATTTTCTCAAAAATATAGGATGTATTTTCCTTTCTGTAACAAATAGTCTTAATTTTTTATGTTTCCCTACTCTTCCTGCGTAACTATAATGCAATTAGTTGGAAAGTTAAACATTTCAATAGGTGGACAAAATGGTACATATCTTCCGAATTTTTTTAAAAAAACATATAGAAACTAAATTTTCAAAACCCACCTTTAAAAAGGAAGAAAAATATATTTAGTATATTTTGTGTAATGTTTGATCATTGGAAGTTAAAATATGGTAAGTGGTTAAATCTTTTTAAAAATACAAAATTCAGTGAATGTTTTTTATGTTTTAGGAATTTTTGAGTTTTTCATTCCGAATTTACGTAGAAATAATACAATTTGGATAAAATCATAAACGTTTACAACATCCAATTGTGTCCTTGATTATCATTATAAAAATTTTCAAGTCACTTGCTTACTTCTAAATACTTATTTATTTTTGTCAATAAAACATTAGTTTTATACTTTTTGGCCGAATAAAATCTTGTTATGCCATTCGGGACTTAAACTGAATATATGATATTGTAACTCTTATTGCGTCAGTGGCTGATATACACGATGTTGCTCGGGTTGAAACAATTTCCATGTATTTTATTAATGAATAAAAATAACTCTTCAATTAATTATCATGAAATCTTCACTTAGACCTTCATTGTGCATCAATAGTAGTGAGCAAAATTTGAAATATTTGCAGGATAACAAAGATTACAGTTAACTCCTTGAACTGAAATTTAATTAAACTCCTAATTAGATGTCATAATTTATTTTGAAAATTTATTGTCTATTTCCATCCATATAAAAACGCGAAGGAGAACTGAGATACTTAAGCGAGTCCAAGAGATATTTTTGTCATTTAAATAAATTGTTATTTATTTAAATACGTCTTTAAATATCAAAAATTCTGTAATTCTATGCACAGGTCTGTCTCGTCATTTCAGTACAAGGGGTTAGTGATAAATCAGCTATTAACGGTTACGTGTTGTAAACATGTTGTTGTCATATAGGAGAAAGTAAAGACACATTTAGCATTAGCGTTTGACGGAATACCATTGCCATGTAAATGAACGCATTTTTTGAAAATGATAATGTTTTAATGTAAAAAAATACTTGTGTATAAAATATTATAATATGCAAAACCCTCTTATCACCTGAAACTTTATTTATACTTCAAGGAGCGAATCACTTGCATCAAACGATTTTTAAATACCACCGACTGCTAACTTTTTCATAAGAAATTAATGAATTTTAAGGAATGATACAAAATTTAATTAAACATTTATAGTAGCACCTCGAAGGAAAAGGAATTAATGGTTTAAAATATCTGTAATATTTTTATACAAAATGGATGAAACGTCTGAAGATTAAATAATACTTTCTATACAGAGAAGCAGAGTTTTTGATTAATAGAATATTAAATATTTAATTAATGGTCCATCTCCTTCACTAAACTTTCTCGATGTTTCGCTTTTATTGAAATTTCACTTTTATTTGTATAGACTAATTTTTTTATAATAAATATTCGTAAGAATGGGAGATATTAAACAAACGAGATAAATTCTGATTTTTTCATCATTGGACAAAGAAAGAGTTTTTTAAGCATGTGAGACCGATGCATTCTTCATTGCTAAAGTTTTGATATATATTCGCTTTAAATATCAGATTATTATTTTGATCTTTTAGCTTTCAGGTTAGAAAACTTAGCTTTTAAAGTAAATGAATCTACCTTTTTTGTATTTAATTATATATTAAGAATATCTTATGCATGGTTGTTTAAGAAAATATACGTATAAATACGAGCTATCTGCTTTTGAACTGAACATGAAAAACGGAAAAAGACGTTTGCGCTGCTAGGAGGGTTAACAAGAAAGATTGCATTATACATTTGATACTATTATTGCAGGAAACAAAATTTTGGTCTATCTTTTGGTTTCAGAAGCAGAACATCTATCAGCAGGATCTGTTATCTTTATTGATAAAATAACAGAATCTAGCTGTAATCTACATGTAAGCCCTAACTGAACATTTCAACTTTAAGAATTTATGGTAGTTTCAGTGAGAGGAGATTTTTCTATATTGCAACTTATTAAAGAGCTTGTTAAAAGTAGGACAGAGAAATAATTATTAACTGAAAATTGTTCATAAATAGCATTAAGGATTTTTTTAAATTTATTAAACGAATATGAAAAGTTTTAAAGCTAAAATATTGTTATTATTCCCCGTTGTTACAAAGGGTCACTCCAGTAGGAGGCAAACTTGACAGATACGCCATAAAATCAATACAAAACAAAACCTACAAGGAACAACGGTGCATGAACATTTGCATATCTTACCAATTACATTTTTGCCTTTTAAGAATTAATTTCGAATAAACTTATTAATAAAATAATTAACTTATGACATGTTAACTTTAAGTTTGGATGATTTAATAAAGAAATTTTTTCAACCGCTACAGTTTTAAATGAATTAAATCTATTTCAAAAAAAATAATTAATTATTTTTATAGAGATTTACATTTCTTCTACTGAAAAGTAAAGATCATTCAGCGTAAGCTTAATTAAAAGATTCTATTTTTTTTATTTAAAAGATCCCAAGAAAAATGATTAAGTAAAATAAAAGCTGGAATAAATATAAAATATTTTCATCTTAAATACAAATTATTAGCTAAAACAAATATTATAAAGTTAAATAAATATTTTTTTAGAGTAATGATAGAAATAAATAGTAATGATGCATTAAAATGAATTCTTTTGAGCAGTCAATCCACTTTCGCTGCTTTCCTTTAAATGTGTTCTGCCAACAGCTATTTAATTGAATTACCATCTAACGATTTTGTGAATTAGAGCAACTTATTTTATAAATGACTGTCATTTAAGTCAATTTCCAAAGAGCTGTTGATTACTGATAGATGCTCAAAATGGGATTCGTTATGTATCAATGTATGAATATTCTTATTAAGGATTAATTTAAAATCAAATATTTTTTTCCAAATAGAGTTTCTTTAAAGATTACTTTTGCAAAACATCGAAATGTCAGCATTAAAATATGCGCTTATTTAAATAAATATGAATGATAGTCAACAATGTTGTACTTACCTTCATCACTTGGGGATTATTATATTTTTCATCACACCAGCACTTCCAGTAATCCACAAAATTAAAACATGACACAGCTTGGACAGATACAGAAGGCAAACAAACTTTTATCCAAAAATTCACAAACACGACACGCACTCGCGGCTAAGAACCGATCTAACGGAATGATGCTTGAGAGCGACTTGAGCAAATCTCTATTCGGAACACTGACCCAGAAGGCTTGTGAATGAAATAACAAAAACCCATCCACAAGAACGGAGACGTTGACTGCGAGGAAAAAGTCACACTTCTCGAGCAAAAAGTGAACTGTCAAGGCGTTTCGCTCGAAATCAGTGGACAATTCTTTGAAAGCTACCCTCCCCCTTCTTCTTTTACGTTTTTTTCGAAGAAAACCAACTGCAATTCAGTGGCTAGTGCGAATCAAAGAGCCATGAAATGACCGTTTTCCATTAGCGATCCATTTGACTACTTTTTGGCATTTTGTTTTGGGGCCTCTTTTTTTTATAAGTCATAAACTATCCTTTTTTTACTGGGAGTAATTTTCAGAGAAATAAAGAGAAAGAAGGGCACTTTTTTTGTGGGTTTGAAAAGTTGCTCTATTTGTCATTAATAGTCGCTTGAAGAAATGGAAAAACAGAGAAGTTCAGCGATCAGCAATTCTGGAACGAAACATTTTGAAAGAATCAGGTATAAAAAAATATGTATAGAATAATGAGTCATTATGTCACGAGTTCAAATTGAAAAATAGAAATTTATTATTTAACGGTTCTAGAAGGTTAATGTTTGAAGAAAACAACGAATAAAAAAATACGCATATTATGATGAATTTTTATATTCAGAGTGGGTTATGTTTTACAAAGGAAAGGCGCGAGAATTTTGATAACTGGTTTATAAGTTTATAAAGAACATGAAAATACAAAACAAATGAGACATGAATGGTTTTCTTTCATGGTTAATGAAGGAATTCAAAAACTCATTGGGTTTAAATAGAATAAAAAAAGTTAAACCAGCTGTTATAGTCGGTAACTAACCTATTAACTTCCTGAGAAACTCAACTTTAATTTAACTTTCTAAACTTATGATAAACAATTAAGAAATTTCATAATATCAAACGGCCTATCCAATGAAATTTTTAAAAAAGACTGTGCGCGCGTGAAACATCAATAAAAAAAGATTGCCATTATTTGCTGTTTTGTTTTTTACTGTGAACTGAACAACATTAATTACTTTTCCAAAATGAAAAAAAATAATAAATAAAATATAAAGTTGTCTGAAAATTCCTTTTCTGCACTTCGGATACATTTTATTAATTTCGTGAATCAAATAATATTTCGATTTTTCATTTATAGCATCTGTCCCATAAGTGTATATTACGAAATTCAGCTTTTTAGTCAAATTAAACCAAAAAAGTATGTAAAAAGTTGAAGGCAACCATGATCTTTTGAGCATCTTAGTGGAATTGAAAACTTATATATCCTCCTCTCGCTATTAAAATAATTTGACGTGACAATAAAAATAAATCATTACTTTTAAAATATTGGTCGAAATTATTCCAATTTATTTACCAAGGGTTTTATTTAAAATAGGCCGGAAAAACTGGATTATTATTTTTTTAAATTTAAAAAATAACCTTATTAAAATAGACAAAATATCTATAAAATGTCCAAACCTTATCATAGGCAGGTAATCTGTTTAAAAATATATTATAAAATTATAGCACTCGATTTATATAAGCAATAAAATACAATCATTATAAAATAAATCATTATGAACTGCCAATTATCATGTAATTGCAATGAGCTGTCTAATCTAATTGGTATTCAACTGACTATCAAAATATGCCATAACACACGATAGCAGTCTATGGAACTCTCTCATGTGAAAACGAAAGTCGTCTTTGCCTCAACAAAATCTCTCACTGGCCTCATGGTACAAAATCAAGAAAATATAATCTGTTCAGACATTAATATAATATTAATGCAATTATTTTTTGCACTTAATGATGCAAGAAACAATTCCTTCAATATCAGGAATTAAATTTTCTTACTGCCACTCTGATAAAAATAAATTTAGAAAGAAACAAAATCTTTTGTTATTCAATTTATTAATTTTTAACTAAAAGAAAGAAAAAATTAAATATAGATGTGACTTTGAAAATCGTTTGCAATTAAATCAAATTTAATTTAATTAAACAAAGATAACAATATAAATATTGCTCAAAATATGGAGATACCATAGCAAACAAAAGAGCTGTTTCGTATTCTCAAAACCTTTTCTTAATTGCTTTACAGTGGATGGATTGCAATTTGATAATTTTAGAGTTTGAAGTATGGGATAATGAAGTGATGAATAAACCGCGGAATATTAATATACGTATTTTTTACTAAAAGCTGAACTGATATTTATTGAAATGAAATCCATAATTTAGCCAATGTATGGCCGTGGTAATTCTATATAGTAAAAAGGAAGTTATAAGGTACAAAGAAACATTTCAATTGCAAGAAAAATGCAGAAATCTACTTTTTATTGGTTTCTTCAATGGAGGAAACTGCTTTTCTAAAAATTATGCGATGTAAATATGTTTTTAATACCGCGAGTATGATATTTTCTGAAAGAATCTGATAGACAACAAAAAAGTTTAAGAAGGAAATCAAAAGCAAATGTAAAAAGCATGTTTATATTTTTAAATTACATTCTGCAACTGCATTCAATATTTTTTTATTTGAAAGTATATATCTTTGAAAAACGCAAAGCCAACTTTGAAATAGAGCAGCTGACAAATTCTTTTTTTTTTAATTTTCTGGTAAATATGCTTTACCTGCGTAATATATGTCGAATAAGTGTCAAAAGATAGTGTTATATATTTTAGGGAAATATTAAAATATTTAGTTACTTTTACATCAGCAAGCATTTATATTTTTGTAATGAAACCAAGAATAATATTTTACAATTTATTCGATAATTTTTCTCTATGGTATTTCGAATTATTTTTAATAGAAGGTGTTAACTTTATACATCAACGAACACAAAAATGTAAAAAAAAATTCTTCAAAAATTTTTATAAATATGTTTTTAGATCTCTCTTTCATGTAAAAATGTTTGAAAATAAAGTGGAATCTCAATAATCAAAGTTTGCATTTGATTTGAGCTTTTATTTGCATAGCCAGTCTTCCCAAATCAATCTTCCAAAATCTTTTCAACGTTTCCTATATATACCGAAGTGTTTATTGTTCTAAATCCACGCCGTGTCTGGATGGTTTATAAATTTATGGACATTGCCACAAGCAAAAGACTAATAAAAAACATAAAATATATCTATTAGCAAAACAAAAAATCGAACAGGCAGTAGACAATCACAGACGTTTCCTAAAAAATCAACAAATTTTAGGAAAAGCTACAAAGCTAAACACAAAGCTGTGCTTTCAAAAGAAAGATCTATCGATCAATGACTAAAGCAAGAACTTTCATTTCATGGGTCGCCGTCAGGACTCAACGCATACTCGAAAGAAAAACAGGATATTCTTGAATAGCTCGAGATAAGTGAAAGACCATATTATTTGTAAAAAGTTATTTCGGGTTTTGGTGGCCAAATTTCGGTTTCCCTTCCCTGAATATTACGTTCTAAGGATTAAGAATATAATCGAATAATATATTATAAAAAATGAAACCATATTTTAAAATGTCTATTTTTTTATTACAGTGTAGATTCTAATTGATATTCAAATAATGAAAATCTAAGGTATAAAAATTCAAACAATATATACAATAAATGTAACAAAAAATATTAACAGATATAACTTAGAAAATCCATATTCAGGAGTAAACACCCCGATCTCACTAATTGGTCGTCAATCTAAAACCGTGACAGAAAATCAGGCATCTAAATATACCGCAAAATAACCCCCATTATGAGCGGTTCATGCGACGACCTCCCCCCTTTTATGGAGGAAAGACCCGTCTTCGGAGATGTGCCCTAAGAGCCACACCACCATTTATGTACCCACAACTAGTAGTGAGACCCCGCTTATTTATACGATGACTTCTCATCCACTTATTCGTGGTGCCCGCAGGTGGGACTACAGAATACAACATACAAAGAATCAGATATAACAAACATATAATTTAAAAATACATATAATAAAAATAAAGTATTTATGCAATAAATACAACACAATTTAATAAAATAATATTAAACACAAACTAACATAACCAGTTGTAAATGTCTACATACAATTCATAAAAATATTTGCTGTTATAATTATTGCTTGTAATCACAGAAAATACGTTGCTTCCTTGCCCGGTCGTAAAACTTGTTAATACTGATTCATAGTGGAGAGCTAAAGGAAATGACGAATGTTTTAATTTCTTATAGCCCTTTAACTCTAAGAACAAAAATATTTCATCATCAATTTTCATTTGTCGAAACTCAAATTACTTGCTTCTTTCAACCGGCAGCCGGAATCTACGTTGAACTGTTCATGTGATTTTCTTAAAAATATTTATTCATATCATTTCTACTGTAGTAATTTCAAATCACAAAAAAAAGCATATGAAACTTGAATCGCACGGGAAATGTACAACGTCGTGATGTAATGTAAGTACAATGTCGTCTACTTTAAAACATAATCTCGCCCTTGGTAATCAAAATCTTGGCAAATAAATTTGAAAACGATTACATTGAAGAGAAATAAAATAACTTAAATATGTTTTGGATAGAATACTTTTACTCATTTATTTATTTACTGTTGAAGGTTGAGAACTCTCATTTTATGCAATCAAAAGACGGTCATTTTTGTAAGGTAGTAGAATTAATATCCGAACTATACCGAATAAATGAAGTGTACTCATAGCAATTCTACTTTAGAACCATGATGCACAAATTTTGATTTTCTCGTGGCAGTAAGTTGAGATTGTAAGTTACTAGTTTTATTTCAACTTAAAAAGGTTTATGATTTTGAATGCAATTCATACATGCCTATCGATTTTCACAACAAATTTAGTCATTAAATAGCTTTATAATTTGACGCAAAAATTACATAGAATCTATAAGCATCTCCAGTATTCTATGCCTTCTTAGATGAATGAAATCGACAGCCCCTTTCCAAAACAGGAGGGGTTATCTTATAAGATGGCAAAGAAAATGAAAATGTTAAGGGTTTAATACAATGCAATTCTTCCTTTTTTGCCTTCAGATGAACTTAATTTTCATAATGATAACGTTTTAAAATATTAATGTTATATATTTAACACATCTAACTTCAACAAAACACAAAGAAAGAATTACTTTAGAAAATAGATAGAGGTACAACCTCTGGTGTCGTTTTAACCTCCAATAACTAAAAATTAGTAAAATAAATCTAATGTTTTTATAACATGATTTAGCCACGATGCTTTTGAGAAATGATTGTAACAGATTTTTTTATGTTCAAAAATAACACTTCAAATCCAATGTCAGAAGCACTGAGTAGCTAGCAAAAGCCCTTTTTTCCAATTCTAAGCATTTCAAAGTTATTTATTTCCCGCTCAACATGCCGGTTGCGCCATCTTTTCCTTGAAACTGAAAACAATGGATGAAATCCATTTAGTGTCTATTAAATAATGTTTATTTTATCTGCGATGCAGAAAACATTCAAAACGCGAGAGGGAATAATGGCAAAATTTCATTTGAAGTGTACAACATTTACTTCTAAGAAAAAATAACAATCACTATATCTTTAAAATTAAATATCTAATAAAGAAATACTTTTCAAAACGATGATTTTACCAAATTAGTTGATATATGTATAGAATGGATAGAAATTGGTATATGAACGTCTTTACATTCTTTTGCAGTTATCAATATTTTAAATATATCAAATAATTCTGGTCAATAAATGATTGAAATTTTAATTTATTTGAAATATTAGAACCAAGCTTCCCCAAACATATCATTTTAAAATTTATAGTTACATTTTCGTAATTTGTTAACAATTTTATAGTTTCCAAAGAAAATGTTTCGAAATAGAAAAAAAGTGTTAAAACATTTTGACTTATTTATTAAGAAAATTGAGGGTATGAAGAAAGCGCATTTTTAATCTTATAGACACTGTACTATTTTTAGTTTTATAAATTGTACAATAACACTCTCCTTGGAGCACATGTTCAATGAATTTATGAAAAAAGATATAATCTACGTTTATTGATTAAATTTACAAATTGCGGTTTAATTTTTGATTTACTTCGACGAAATGAGGCACTTTATGGAATTTCAAATGCATTGTGTTACCGGAAAATGAAATCGCAAATGTACTGCAAAATAGGTTTTAAATAAAAGCTGGCTTTTATATCAAATTTTGAATATTGAAAGTTGATTCAATTCTAAGGAATAATTCACATTCAGCCGTTTTGGACAAACGTCATTAAATTCTAATTTCTTCACATAGATGGCGACACCACTGTTTGTAAAGGAAGATATTTGCCTATTGCTCTTACTTCATAACTTCCTTTCTACTTAAAAGTATGGTTTGGGAAATGAAATTATAGTACTGAATCTAATTTCTGCACTCCTAAACCCCCCAAAAGTATTTTTTGTGAATGCAACTAATTTTATGCCATCTTTTTGTTCTGAAATTAATATATCATATTTCTTCATTCGTTTTCATGACTCTTATGCAATACCTGATATTTTTTTTTTTATAAACGAGACATTGAGGAATGCTTAACACTTCTTCTAAATTTCATTTATAATTTATATCCAAAGCTAAAATGCCATTAGAATTTAAAATCATTTTTATGATCTGCCGTGAAATAACTGAGTTGAGGACAGCAGTATATGTTATTAATACACTGGTTGGGTTCACCGTTAGATTATTCCCAGCGGGGGACACCACGAGTACGTGGATGAGAAGTTGCAGGCTAAGAAAGACGGGTCTGGCTTCCTGGTAGGTGAAATGATACTGGTGTTGCTCTTCTGGGTACCTAGCCGATGGTGGGTTGTGCCCCTTTAATGAGGGAGATCGTCGTATTTGTCTCTCGTAATGGGGTTATTATACATTCGGCCATAGAGCTGGTGTTCGCTGTGGCCGATCATTCATTTTTATCGGAAAGCCAAGGAAAGGGGGTCTCTCTTTGTGATTAATCGTTAAATTAACCTGGGAGAAGTAATCCTCGAAATACCCCTTTGAAACGGACATTTTTGCGAAAGAGATGGAAAATGATTTTCCTCCTTTTCAAGTCATTAAGAAGGGGAAAAAAAATTCGTCATTTCTGACCGCCTTTAGGGTCACTAATTCCTATTTTATTTCAATAGTAATAAACCCAGCAATCACAAATAAGATCATTCAACAGAACAGGGAAACTACCTACTATGGAGAAAAACTGTCTTCAAGATAAGTAGAAAAAGGATAGATTGTCTCCACGAGCTGCATGAAATTTTAATTGCTTAGTGGTACGGCATTTTTACAAACTCGTATTCATACGAGTTTGTAAAAATGAATTATTTTTTTCAGAAAATAATTATATACCGAAAAAAATGTAAGAATATCTTTTTTGTGAAAACAGCGGGCGCCCCCCCCTCCTTTTTTTAAAAAAAATCTAATGTTGGTGATTCAAAAATTGCATATTTACTCCAAAATTTGTAATAAAATTAATCCTCCTTAATTTATAATAAAAATGCTAATGTAAATATATTTACGTGATTATTAGTTTAAACAGAATTTACAACGCATTTCGTTTTCATCAGAAAATAATAATTATTATTGTATTGGGACTTTTCACTTTCAAAAAATTATTATGTATACAAAAAATTAAAAGTTTAAAAAATATTTTTGTTAAGCATTTTAGTTCTAGTTCTCTAAAGATAAGATATTTAATCTTTGGCACTGATTCCACCAGGCTCTTTAATGTGGATGCTTCGACAATCCTCGTACTAGAATGGTTATTTGTAAACATTTTGTTTTATTTCAAATAAAATAATCATAAGAAATAGGAATCTGTATATAGTAAACATAAATTATAATATTTAGTTCTTGATTATTATCTGAAAAGAAAACGATATCAGATATATATATATTGAATATCATCCTTAGAGGATCCTTAGAAAATGACCCAATAAGGCCTCAAGCACCATTTCACAATGATGGTGAACCAGGGCGAATGAGCATATAGGGTGGTCAGAAATTATTCAACACATTTCAAAAATTAATAAAAAAAAACTAATAACGTTACAACTACAGTATTTTTTAAATGATAGCACATTTTAAAACGTTTTTTTTTTCAGATAGGTAACGCGCCTTTACGGTGGTCTAGGTGGTCGTAAATTATTGGACATTACCCATTTTTTAGAGCTATTATCTGTGAAACTGTTAAAGCTAAAAGAAAAGTAAAAGCATTTATTTATAGGGAATTTTGCGCTCTTGAATTCGTTAACCAATTGTAATTCGAAAACTGAATAGTTTTCGAAATATTCAAGAAAATCTAAAAAACGAAACTAGAAAATGCACATCGGCTTCTGCTGATCGATAGTCATTGCGTATGGAAATCTTTCGCTGTAGCAAATTTAGAACACCAAAATCAAAGAATATGAGATTTCACACTTGAGTATTTTCTGGTAGTTTGAACCATTCTAAGATTTTCACGTCATTAAATCGCTTCTTATTTCGAAGGAGATGATTATCCGCTGTTATTTTCATATTACTAAAAATATTTTTTTCATGGTAAAGATAGGTCACGCTGCTTAATCATCCCAAGGTCATTGTTAAAAATTCACAGTCTGCCTCTTCATTTCAGAACTAAGTTTTAATAATCCACATTTAGCTCAGGTACATTAGCATTCAATTTTGAAGTTGCATGATGTCACTTCGGGATGGAGCTTGTAATTTTAAACCGCGGTAAGAGGATGAAGACAATTGACCCTCTACTTTACTTTACAAATTTGCAAGTCATATCAATGTGAGGACGGTTGATCCACGAAGGCAGATTTAACGAGCACAGGCGCGACAGATACTTGGTGGAACAATGCCTTGAACTACAATTCTTCAACCGCAAAGCCAAAAATCTACCACCAACCTTCCGTGGCCTAACATTTCTTAAGAATTCTTAACATCGACATTGCAGTTACTCTTTTCTGCATTTGGTGCAGCATTAAATTGGGCCCTCTTCTTCTTTCTGATAGGCGAAAAAATCTTCATAATAATTCCAGTGCTGAAAGCAAAAGATAGTGATAACCTCTCTGAAAATCGAAAGGAAGTTGAAAAACAATTATTCCAATTTTAATTATTATTTAATATGGGGGCCCGAATATCACCTACGTTCCTAATATCGCCCATCACGGTGTCTTTTTAATATTAATGGTATATGGTGGCCACTACCGGAGATGCAAATCTTCCCCCTTCAGTAGTTGTATGAGACAGCCAATTGAGCCAGTGTTGATTTTTCAATTTTCTGAGAATTTTTGTTGATTTTTGTGTAAAGGGAGTTAATAATCATGTTTCATTAATTTTAATATAAGCAGTAAAGTTCAATTGCTAATGTTAAATCATTTCAGGCAGTGATAGTAACTATAATTTTCTACATTTCAGTGTGTTGTTTCTTGGCTTGCGATCCAATTCCGAAGGGGGATGTCGCTAACTTTTAGTGCTAGGTTGTTCCTAATATCGCCCACTTGAGTGCTCATATTATCGCCCACTTGAGTATTACCATTATCGCCCTAGCCCTTTCAGGGGAACTATATTAAAAGAAAAATTACATTTAAAAATTACATGGTTGACGTCCTATCACTTGGCAATGCTCCTAAGTTCTTTTTTATTTTAATGCTTTATTTAGGAAAAAGTACATCGCTAGAAGTGCAAAAAAGCTGCCTTGTATTACTTTCAATTTTGTTCTGCCTTAATTTTCATGAGTAATAAAGAAAGTATGATCATAGCATAAGTTTGACTTCATTTCAATCCATTTCAAACATAGGCGGTATTAGGAACATATAGTGGGCGATATTAGGAACATATAGTGGGCGATATTAGGAGCATATAGTGGGCGATATTAGGAACATATAGTGGGCGATATTAGGAACAGATAGTGGGTGATATTAGGAACATATAGTGGGCGATATTAGGAACACTTTTTTCAGAAGGAAAAATTTTGCAGTCGCAAAAAAAGTGTTGGTGTGTTTTTTATAGAGTTGTAATTGAGTATATATATTTGCATAACAGTCCAGATAATATATTGGAACTATTTTTAGATAAATTTGCACATGAATTAGCCTTCTGATTAAAATAATAGCTTAAGTGGGCGATATTTGGGTCCCCTACCTTATACTGAAATGTTTGGTTAATTGAGTTACTAAATCAGCTGGTCGTTTAGCAAATTTCGTATTATTTTACGTAAAAATGATGATAACCATTTCCATGAAGATAAGTACGGAATGGATTCCATGGAAGTCACTGTAGCAGCACTTGAATTCGCGTTGCTTATTGAAGCACATCATTGTGTCATTCTAAATTCGGAGTAAATATTTCACTATTCTTCACTCACTTGTAAATTCTGATTGTGTAGACTATGATTCTGATCACTTCCATGTCAACACTCCTGCTATCACCTGAATAGATAGAATGGAACATTTAAAAAAATGTAAAGATGTTTAATAAGATTTAAACTGGCCAAAATGATTTTATTCATAGACAATTTCTAATTTAAGGAGAGAAAGCAAATTTCCTTTTTTTATTTCCCTTCAGACAAATATTGTCTATCTTATAAATCTCCACATTTTAAGTTCTAAAGATCATGTTAGAAAACAATATTCACGTTAATTTTTATTATTTAAGTACATAGTTGTTTTTAAATTATTCTTAATAAGATCTCTAGCGCACAAACGGAAATATAGATTTGGAAATATGGAAATTAATAATATTCTCCAAAATCATCATACTATTCATAAAATTTGTCATCGTAGGAATAAATTCAATATGTAAAAATAATTAGAATACAAATACATTTTAATAAAATAGGAGCAATTTGGTTTTTTTATCTATATTATTGAAGATAGAAAAATATGATATTTATTGTTGTTTCACTCTGAGAGATCCGCTATCCCCATTGCCAGACACCAAGCAACGCCACTAATAAACCAAAGGCATTTTTTATTTCCCATAGTCTTTACAGCCAAATGTGTTTCAATAATTGGAATACAAATAGATTTTAGCAAAATCAAATCAAATTTGGCTTTTCTTAGTATTGTATGGCATCGTATTGAATATAGAAAAATATCGATATTTAATGGGAGCCACTTTGTGCGGTCTGGTATTCCCTCCGCCAGGCACCAAGTTACGCCACTGATAAGCCAAGCTACTTTTGTTTCTCATAGTCCTCCCAATTCTATATAAAAGCAATTATTTGAAGCATTCCTTTTTTATTTAGTCTTTTTAATATCTAGATCATTCATCTGTGAATCCCTTTATCATAAATATTTAAACTACCGTATGTATCTGCTTTCTTCAACGTATAGGAATCATAATGATAATATGATTCAGAATCGTTAGTCGAGGAACGAACGGCTCAGTGAAATAAAATTCCGCAGAAGGGAACAGAGAAACCGGATGCCAGCTAAATCAACAATCGCGATAGGCGCGTTCACGGTTCGATTCGCCGGCGATCCGAATCTTAGCATTCCTTCAGACGCGCATCGCATCGTATGCAAGGTGAATAGCCGCGAGCCGCCATCTTTGGACACATTACCTTGATGGAATTTCGAAGATTCCTGTTTAACAGTAGCAGACATTGAGGCTCGAAGTAGTGTGTTTCGCGCTTGAACCGTGCAAGCAATGTTTAATGCAACGAGAAAATAGAACCAAGAATTATCATAAAATAAAAGTACATAGTACTAATTTAATTTTACGAAGACTTGCAAGAACTTTTTTATATTTTTCTTATCTATATTGGAAGCTATGGCTAATTTCAAGTTCCGGTAAATTTTATTTTTATATTTTTACTGCCAAAAAAGTTGTTCTGAATTCGGCCAAGAATATCACTGTTGGGTTCCAGACTGGTGATAAAAGATATAAAATATTTAGGACTAACTAAAGAGAAGGTTAATTTTTGGACCATGAAAAGAAATACAGTCTCTCTGTATAGGACCTTGCTACAAAGAAAATCTAAGAAATTAAAAAAAATTCTATATTTAAAAATTTTATACTTCGATATACGTCATTGAGATAAAACTTACTGAATAAATTTTATTATTTTGTGCTACAAATGATAGTTGAGCAATTATATAAATTAACTGAGAGAGAGAGAATTGTTACATACAATAATCATAATACAACAATCTATATGTAGTTCTAAGGCGACTACAACTTTAGGAGAATTATCAGAATCGGGGTCTTCTCGTTCTCTTAATCACTTTAAAGTGAAGCAATCATTGTCTCTACTTTTTTAAAAAAACAATAAATAGAATAGACAACATAAATAGAATATTTAGAGATAACTTAGAGAATAGATTTTTTTTAGATTTAGAGAATAGAATATAGACATAAATAGAATATTACCAACATTTTTATTTTCTTCTCGAAATACAGGCAGTCAAAATGTTGTAATCTTCAGAAAATTCGAACTTGAGATTTTAAATTGAGTCTTCGCTTTGGATCTCCCTTAATAAGAAAACCATTTTAAGAACTATACCTGTTTGTCTCTGAACACAAGAACTGAAAAACGCAACAAGCTAAAACGATTAGATTTGTTATATGGTCTTTAGACCAAAATTACACATCTGTATCAAGTTTTGGACGCATCAGAAAATCCGACCTCGAGATTTTAAATAGTCTCATCGCTTTGGATCACCCTGAGTCATAAAAACCACTTTTATAATTATACCTGTTTGTCTCTGAATACGAGAACTGAAAAACGCAACGCGCTAAAACGATTCAAGTTGTTA